>JAJIBD010013470.1:0-29433 GCA_021461705.1 Cryptotis parvus | reverse complement strand
GACTCACCCTGCAATGTTCAGGGGTTACTCCTGGCTCTGTACTCAGAAATTACTCCTGGCGGTGCTCACGGGACCATATGGGATGCCATGGATCGATCTCGGGTCGGCTGCATGCAAGGCAAATGCCCTACCCACTGGACTATCGCTCCGTGCCCCCCGCCCCCAGTCTTTTTCTATGTCAGACTATCAGTCATCCAGGGCCCACAGGGCAGAGCCCTGGGTGTAGACAAGCCTGTCTCCCTGTCTGCCACTTACCAATGCAGCTGGGCACCGTAGCCACACCTGCAACACCTCGAGGGGCAGGCTTGCCGCAGAAAACACCTACTTAAATGTGACTCCAAAGAGAAATTAAGTCAGCAAGGGTATTCTTTCCCTTGAAGAGGTTAGGACTGTGGACTAAGAGTAACAGAACAGGGCCGAGCGATAGCCTAGCGGTAGGGCATTTGCGCTTTGCGCGGCCAATGCCGGCCCGGTTCGATCCCTGGCATCCCATATGGTCCCCCAAGCACTGCCAGGAGTAATTCCGAGTGCAGAGCCAGGAGAAACCCCTGAGCGTCGCTGGGTGTGACCCCCAAAAAAAGAGTAACAGAACAGAGAATTGATATGGCAACAACAATGTTAAGAAACATTGTCCCATATACTGTCTAAAATATATGCAACCCTCAGGTAGTTTTGTTTTGTGGGACCACACCTGGTAGTTCCCAGGGCTGACTTCTGGCTCGACTCACTCCCACTTGCCTGATTTTGGCAGGCTTAGGGGACCATACGGGGTGCTGGGGATTGAACCTGGGTCCACCTTGTACAAGACAAGCGTCCAACCAACTGTACCGGAACTCCAGCCTCTTGACTACTATTTCTAAACTCATGTATTTTTTTAATTTACTTATTGAATCAGCCTTCAGTAGACCATTACAAAGCTGTTCATGATTGGGTTTCAATCATGCAATGTTCCAACACCCATCCCTCCACCAGCGCACATTTCCCAACACCAGTGTGCCCTGTTTCCCTCCCACCCACCCTCCCACAACCTGCCTCTAATGCCAGCAGTTTTCTTCTGTCTCGCCTCACTCTTTCTCCTTTTGAACATTGTGTTTTGCAAAATAAGACATTGATATAATTAGTCCTTTGCCTACTTTCCATATTCAGTTCTAGTCCAGTGTTACTATTCTCAACTATTGTCAAACTGATCCCTTCTCTCTCTTACCTACCCTCCAATTCCCACACCTTTGTGGTAGGTTCCAACCCTGGAAAAGTCCTCCTGGCCCGTCTAAACTCATTTAAAGGGTTGGCACCTTTCTTCCTATAGGCCTCTTCTTGGGCAGCTGGCTTGAGCTTTTTTATTTGAGGAATTTTAACTGTTGATTGAGATGTTCACTCTATTCTTAGCAAAACACTGTCTCCATGGTCTAAAACTTTTCATACCCATAAGGGACAAACTCCAAGATTGCGTCTTCTGCCTGAGTACTCTCACATTGCTCTTACCCTTTTTGGTAAAATCTCTCCAAGTTGGGCCAATGTCAGATGAGCCCAGAGAGAAAGCATAAAGCATGTTTTGTCTTACAAAGGGGTTTCAATAGCTGAACTCTGTAAGACTTCCCCAGGGGGCGAGTTTTCATTTTTTTTTTCCATTCCTTTAGCACTCAGAGGCAAACTGCCGTGCTCTCATCACAATTATATTTTCAGTTCAGTACATTTGGAGTGTTTGGACTGCTGGCTGTCAGGAATTTGTTATGTGTAAAAAGGTTTCTGCTCTGAAATAGAACTGTAATTGAGGCTTGGCATGGTGATATAGTGGGATATTTTAAATCGGCTTTAGAGTGTAGAATTAGTCTATTAAATGAACGGATCGGAAGCCCGTGGTTGCTAACACTTCTGTCTGTCCTTAGCCGTGATCATTTTATGATTAGTTACGTCCTCCCACTCTTGCAGATTTATTAACTGAGTTTCACCGTTTCAGCTGTCTTCAGGGTCTTTAAAATTGGTTCTGCTTATTGCAGTTATGCCTTCAGACATAGTATTTCTTCTCTTCGTTTCTTCATCATTGTCCAGCATTGTTATGTGTGTTCTGCAGATAGAAAAGCATCGTGCTGCTGTGGAATCTGGGAGTCGGTTCCTCCTCACTTCAGATCCTACCTGTCCGCTTTCAAGATTATGGTCTCGGGCAGATCACTTAATACATTTTTTTTTTATTTTTGCTTTTTTGGGTCACACCGGCAATGCTCAGGGGTTCTCCTGGCTCTGCACTCAGGAATTACTCCTGGCGGTGCTCGGGGGACCATTGGGATGCCGGGGTCGAACCTGGGCCGGCTGGGCCGGCCGAGTTCAAGGCAAATGCCCACCAGCTGGGCTTCGCTCCGGCCCCACTTATACATTTGAATCTACTTCTTCATGTAGAAAGTACAAGTCTGTAGACCATTCAGAATTACCAAGTAACAGTAATGGAGGTTGCATTAGTAATACTCTGTTTCAACCAGAACAGCCTTAAACAGCTGGTGTTGGTGTTTTTTTTTTTTTTCTTCTTTGGGTCACACCCGGCAATGCTCAGGGGTTTCTCCTGGCTCTGCACTCAGGAATAACTCCCTGGCGGTGCTCGGGGACCATATGGGATGCCGAGGATCGAACCCGGGCGGCATGGGCCGGCTGCGCAAGGCCCTACCCGCTGGGCTATCGCTCTGGCCCCTGGTGTTGGTTTTTAACAGATGAGAACGCTAACTCAAATTAACTCAGCTATTCTAGTTAGTACCTGCAGGTAGACCCAGGGTTTTCAGTCAAGTCTGATCCCAAACTTTGTTGATTTAATTCTGCATTAGATTTTAGTGCAGCTTTTCTAATGAAAACTTGGAGCTGTTACTCTCCAAGTCAATTTTTGTGTGAGTCACTGGATAGAAGAACTCACGTAACAATGAAACAGTTTGCTGTGTTATATAAGTGTAATATTATCAACAACAAAATCCTGCTTAAGGGCCAGAGAGAAGCCCAGCGGGTGGGGCGTTTGCCTTGCGTGGCGGCCCATGCCGGCCGGGTTCGATCCGGGATCCCATTTGGTCCCGAGCACTGCCAGGAGTAATTCCTGAGTGCAGATCAGGAGAAACCCTGAGCATTGCCGGGTGTGACCCAAAAAAAAAAAAAAAATCCTGCTTAAAATAATTTCACTGATGATATAAATTAAGCAAATGTATGTAGGGGCCAGATGGAAATAATTTAGTAACAGACTATAGAAATGATCCCTGAAAGTACAGTCTTAATAATTTCGGATTAATCATTTAACCCTAAACTAATCATAATAGCTTACAGTTATCAAAGTATTGATATAGTAATTTCGGGGCTAGTTATTTGTTACAGTGTTCAGCTCTTGGGGCCGGAGCGATAGTGGGGTGTCTGCCTCACATGCGGCTCACCAGGTTCGATCCCCACAGAATGTCACCCTGTACTGTGCATTTTTCTGCTATAATTCTTGGAATATTATGAACAAACTTTCACACCTTTTATAGTTTTCCCTTTTTTTGTGTTTTTGGGCACCCCCAGCAATGCTCAGGGATCACTCCTGACTGTGCCCTGGTGTCTGTATGGAATGCCGGGATCAAACTGACCGTGTGCAAGGCCAGCGCCCTCCCCACTGTGCTCCTCTCCCTCTCTTGCAGCCCTGACCCAAGCCTTTCTATATTTCCAGAGTACTCAGAAAACCGCTTCATTCAGAGGCTCACAGCAGCCTTTCTCGTCGGGACCCTGCCTTCCTGATGGAGTGAGGGGTGACCCTCATGGTAGCAGTTCACGGCCCAGCAGAGAGCAGAGGCTTTCAAGCTTCCTTGTCCTACTGCCACCCCCCAGCGGCAGTTACTCAGTGTCCCCAGAAATAGACCTTCTTTAAGTGTAGTGGCCAGCCCCCTGCCCCACCACCGTTGCTCCCGAGGGCAGCTCCTCCTCCCCTTCATCATTCCAGTGGGCCCAGGGTGCCATAGTGCCCACCTGGGAAAACACCAAAAGGGAGTTTCAAGTTTGAGCACTACTGTGGCTGTGCACTATGTGGGCTAGAGGGAGGCAGGGTGATGGGCCTCACCCAGTGGTGCCCAGGGATTCTTCCTGGTTCTGTGCTCAGGAGAGAGCCATCACAGCGCTCTGGGGACCAGAGGCAGTGCAGGGACGGGACCAGGGTTCCCTTTTCCTCCTGTACTATCTGGCTGGCCCACTTGGGTCATGCAGTTAACTTTGCTATGCTTTTCCCTCTATTCGTAAATGTGGAGAACCCATCGTATACCTCAGGTCTGGGTTATGAGGCTCAGAAGAGCCCGAACCCTGAGTGCACGCTCTGCGGGTCTCCGCCTCAGCTCCTGCACCACACGTTTCCCGACCACTAGCAGGAGCACATTCTGAGCACAGAGCTAGAAATAGCCTTTTGAGTATTGCTGGCTGTGCCTGCCCCCAAAACAAAGCACTTTGTACATTAGAAATACCAGTAATTCAAGGTACTTGTATTTTTCCATATTTTATAGGTTGAGATCAAGTGAACTCATATTTCTTAGCCACTTTTTGCTTGTTTGTTTTAGGGCTATACCCAGTGGTGCTCAGGGTTTACTCCTAACTCTGAGGTTCGGGATCGCTCCCTGATCGGGCTTAGGGGACCATATTGGGTTTTGGGGATCAAGCTTGATCAGCTGCCAGACTGTTGCTCCAGCCCGCTCGTAACTTTTTTGATGTTACATTAGTATGGTGGAAACTTTCTTATCTATCCACCATAATTATTAAAAGATGTTACTTGAAGCCAGATGCCATAAAATCAGCTGAAAATATACTTTAAAGAGTCAGTCTAACATAGAACATAAAAATACACTGTTGTTAGTTTTGGTGCAGAGTCAGTTCCTTATCTTTGGCTGCATGTCCTCAAAATGGAATTTCACTTGGTCTTTCTTCCAGCAGTTCTTTAATTTCTTTTTTCTTTTCACTGCGATGCCAGGGATTGAACCCAGGGCCTCACATGCAAGGCAAGTGCTCTACTGCTGAGCCGCATCCCGCCGGGCCTTCTCTCCCCGTAAACTACAACCATCAAGTTATGGTTCTCCAGTTTTGCTTCTTATTTAAACCAAAACCAAAAACAACAGCAACCAAAAACAGCAGTCAGGGTACTCTGGAAGCAACCTCATTGTAAAATCCTGTAGATTTTCTTTCTTTCCAGTGCTTTTGGCCACATCTGATTCAGTGGCAGTCCATTGGCATGTATATATAATTGAGTTCAATTTCCATAAAAATAGCACTTTGTTGGTCTGGCGAGAGTTCAGTAGATTCAGTGCATGCTTGCATGTGGGAGGCTCTGGTTTGATTCCCGCTACCAGAGGGACCCCCCAAGCACAGAGCCCGAATATTCCCTGGACTCTGCTAGGTGTGACTCTTGCCCCAACCTTAACAACGCCCACTGTAAAGAATCTCTCCTGTACTTAGGAACTCTGGCTTTATTTCCAGGCATCTCAATTTGAGCGTGAGACCGAAGCAGCTGCCGCCGTTAGTAAGGAGCGGCGTTCCCGAGGCTCTCCGAGGCGAGGGTGTGGCAGCTGCTAGCCGGGTGCCACAACAACGCACCACCTGGTGGAAAAGTACCGGATTCTTATCACAAAGGTACGGGCACAGTAGCTCAGCTTCAGCGAATAATCCTTCCTGCTGTTGGCTGGGATGAGCGCCGTGCCTAGTTGGTTTGTTTTGGAAGAGCTTTTGCTGATTTTATCATTCGTAATAGGAGTAGAACGGTCAGGCTCAGCTGCGTTTCTCGTGTTGGCATGAAGGGAGAACGGTGTTTGCTCGTGGTTCCCCCTCGGTTGACGTCATCCGGTCTCTACCCCTGTGTGTCGAAAGCCCTTTGCTTCATTACGATATTGTTAGATCAGTTGTGTCATGCATCAGGTTAAAAATTGTCTTTGCTTACACTTGAACCTTCAGCTTTAAGTTTTTTACTCTTCACAGAAATAATCCCTCTGTAGGTAATTCTAGATTCTGTAGTTGGAGTGAAGGACATGAAGGTTCATTTCCCTTAAAATCCTGTTACTTCCCGCTCACTCTTCTTCAGAGAGGAATCCTCACTCTTCAGTCTCCTCGGGTCACAGTTCTCCAGGTTTTAGAGAAAAGCACCCAAAACTATTCCTTGTACAAGTATGCAGGGACTTTTGTGTGTCTTTGTTTTGTGTTTCGGTTTGTGCATCGTACCCAGCGGTGCTCAGGATTTACTCCTGGCTCTGTGCTCCAGGGGTCACATCTGGTGGTTCTTGGCGACCTTATGTGATGCCTGGGATTGAACCAGGGCCTGCTGCATGCAGGGCAAGCGCTGCAACCTCGTGTTACCTTTCTGGGCCGAGTATACGAGAGCTTAATGTTCTGTACGAGTGGAAGAATTGTTTTTGTGCTTTTGCACCCATGGTATTAGTTTTAACGTTGTTGTCTGTACTTAAAATCCTCAGGGCTCCTCCGGGGAAACGGTCTCTCCGGTGTTTCTTGAGGCCAAACCTGGGATATTGCTTTTAGCCCTCTGTAATATGTGGAACGTTTCAATGTGACAGACGGGGGTTTATTTTTTAAATAGCAAAAGAAAAATAAATTTTGTTACTCAAATATTCATAAAACATGTACATTCCCTTTTTATTATCTTTTTGTTTTTTTCAAATAGAACTTTTCTCTCAAGAATGTTCTGATTCGGGGCTGGAGTGATAGCTCAGAGGGAGGGCGTTTGCCTTGCACGTGGCCGACCTGGGTTCAATCCCGGCTTCCCATATGGTTCCCCGAGCACCACCAGGAGTAATTCCTGAGTGCAGAACCAGGAGCAACCCCTGAGCATTGCTGGGTGTGACACCCCCAAAAAAAATGCAAAGAATGTTCTGATTCCTTGCATATGTTGATAGAATGGCTTAACTAACATTTATTTATTTTTCTCCCTTCCAAATTTCAAATCCAAAAGCCTGTGTTGGATATTTGGAAAGGAAAATTAAACCACGCTGTTGCTTTTCTTCTTTCCCTCTTGACCTGATATTTTATTTTTTTCCTATTTATTTATTTGTTATCTATCTATTTATATCTATCTATTTATTTATTTATTTATTTATTTATTTATTTATTTATTTATTTATTTTTTGGGTCACACCCGGCAATGCTCAGGGCTTCTCTGGCTCTGCACTCAGGAATTACTCTGGCGGTGCTCAAGGGACCATATGGGATGCTGGGGATCGAACCTGGGCGGCAAGGGCCGCTGCGTGCAAGGCAAACGCCCTACCCGCTGGGCTATCGCTCCGGCCCCCTTGACCTGATATTTTAAAGAAGTCAATTCTCTGTATTGAAAAGCTGCCCTATGCATTATGGAATATTTGCCTTATTTAGTTGGGGTGGGGGCTCAGGAGGTGTTTGGGGACCATATCGCTCAGGGGTTACTCCTGGCAGGGCTGGTGGGGGCATATGGTATCAAACCCAGGTTGGCTGAGTGCAAGCCAAGCCCCCCGCCCACTGTACTATCACTCCACCCCTTTAACCAACGTTTACTGAGTGAGTGTTGCAAGCATAGGAGTAGCAATGAGCTGTCACAAGGCAGACTGGGCGGATGATAGTCTGTAAATGTACAATGGGAATTACCAGAGAGAACGAGCAATAATTATCCGGGCAAACAGGAGAGTCTTCTTCCAAGAATGTAGTATTAAAGGCAGGGTTTTAGAGACATTGGAGGAGTGTTTACGTGCGTGAATGGAGTGATGGAGAACTGATACCTCATGGAACTTACCCAGCAAGTAAGTCTGCACCTCGGTGATTTCTCTCTGGTTGGCAAGTTAGACTCTGGTGATGCAATTCTCATTGGTGGCTCTTAAGTCTTTGAAATGTTTGCTTATAATTCTCAGATGTTTTGTTTGGCTAATCACCAGCTAATTTAAACACATAAAAACATGAAGAATTCAATTTTATGGTTTCATGAAAATGGTGACATCTTAATCTCAAGTTGGAACTTGTTAAATATGATGTAAAGATCTTAGTTATTAACAGTAGCATATTTTAGTTTTTTATGTTCATGATCGGTGCAGTTTGCTAGAATCTGAAAGATGTTTTGTTTTTTCAAAATTATAGCAATTTCAATAAAAAACTGAAAGTAACATTCTCACACATGCAGATATTGGAGACTTGTGTTCCTAAAAGTTCATGTATCGAGGGCCAGAGATCACCTTCCTTGCGTGCAGCCAACCCTGATTCAGTTCTCTAGCACTGAATGTGGTCCCCTGTGCACTGCAAGGAAAGAATTAAGTTCTGTATTGGCGTCTAGCCTTCACACTCAGTAGATGTGGGGCCTTCCTTGGGGAGGTGACCTAGTTATAAAGACAGTGCCCTCCTAATAGATTGGGAGAAGAATAAATATAATTTGAATAGTTTTTTCCTTTTTCTCTTTTGTTGTCTTTCAGCTTTGTTCCTTTGTGAACCAAAAAAGATTTTTTTGTTTCTTCCCCTCCCTCCTTTCCTTTCCTTAAAGAAAAAGTAGGTTTTTGTGAGAACATAATTCATTGTGTGCTCCTCCCCATGTCTTGAATAAACTGTGTTTTCTGAAGGAAATGTTTTTCTTTAATCACAAAAATAAGCATTTGTGTGCTAGAGGACTAACTCAATGTGCTGAGCACATGCTTTCTTGCAGGGGGCTGGGGTTTAGTCCCTGACACCACAAACAGACCCGGAGCAGGTACCTGTCCCGACTCCCTCAACATAATGTTTCCAAAACATCCTTTAACTAAGGACTGCTTGGGTCAAAGGTGGCTGTCGGACTTTTCTGTTTCCTGTATGAGTATTTTGACTGTAGTTTCAAGAACAGATTTATTACCATGGAACAGTTGAGGGCCAGAGAGGTAATACAGACAGTAAGGAGTTTGCCTTGCCCTCAGCTGATGCTGTTCTACCCCCAGTCCGCCCCATGGTCCCCAGGCATTGCCAGGAATAATCCCTGAAAACAGCCAGGTGTAAACCCGAAACACCATCCGGTTTGGCTCAACCCAATGTCTCCCCGAATAGAAATAAATAGCGCTCTTTTATTAAGCTAAGAGAGCAATGTAACAGAGTGTCATTTAGTCGCGTTCTTAGTTACTTTAAATTATCAGCCAATGTGACATCTTTTTTTTTTAAATCAGCATAGCTGTTTGGTTGTATGCATGATAGATTTCAGAGACTAAAGTTACAAGCCTAGATATAAACGTGGCTATAAAATCCCTGACTCCTGGTGTTGGTGCCTGCTTTTTCTTTTTATTGAAATATACTCAGACATTTTTCCTCTACTTTGTTGTTCTGTAATGTGCTTTAGAGACCCTTAGCCTGTGATGCTCAGGATTTACTTCTAGCTTTGTGCTCGGGAATCATTCCCAGTGGTGCTGTGGGAACATATGAAATCCACGATTGAACTCTGGCTATCTGTGTGTGAGGCAAGCGCCCTACCCACTGTGCTGTCTCTCTGGCCCTTAACTCTCTCTCTTTTTTTTTTTTTTTTGAGTTCCTAATAATCATTAAAAGAGAAATCGTTGGTACCAGAGAGAGCAGGGGTGGGGGTGGGGGTGGAAGGAAGCTCTGTGCCCACCCAAAACTAAAAAACTTTAAAAAGGGACTTAGGGGCCGGAGCGATAGTCCAGCGGGTAGGGCGTTTGCCTTGCATGCGGCCGGCCTGTGCCGGCCTGGGTTCAATCCCCGGCATCACATATGGTCACCTGAGCACCGCCAGGAGTAACCCCTGAGCATCGCCGGGTGTGACCCAAAAAGCAAAAAATAAATAAATAAATAAAAAGGGACTTCAAAGTTAAGCTCTATGGCAAAGGTATGTGAAATTGTGAGGTCAGCTGGAAGGGAGCAGTGTGAAGTGCCATAGAAAAGCATGTGCTGGAGCGGAGCCATAGTCCAGAGGGTACTGACCGGGTTCGGTCCCTGACATCCCGTGTGGTCCCCGAGCACCGACAGGAGTAGCCCCTGAACATCACCGGGTGTGATCCAGAAAAGCAGAGAAACAAAAAACACCTGTGCTGTTGGGAATTTTATCAGGCAATAATGAATAGGTCAAAAAATAAACAAGAGCTTCCACATGCGATTTAGGGAGGGCCGAGTGCTTTGAAAAGTGAAAGGAGGAACGGATTTGAGCGGCATCCCAGAAATAAATTGCCAGAACCATGACTGAAAAGCGAATGCTAGGAGAGTGAGTGTGGGTCAGCCATGCCTAGGTTTCATACCTAAACGCTCAGGAAAGCACTGGAGGGAAGTTGGCTCTTTGGTGGGAAAGGTGGACTTAAGTTTGGAAACGTACTTGAAGTCTCTGTGGACTGTTAAGGAAGACGGCCCGTGGAAGGTGTGACTAGCTGCTGGTTTGTAGATAGAAGTGGGGTTCAGGAGTGGAGCCAGGCCTGGAGACGTGAGCCGAGGAATTCTTTAGTGGGAAGAATCCGATTCTTGTCTTTCATCATTTGTTTTTCTTAAGGAATCTTCTCTGCCTTACATATGCATTGCTTCAGTGTGTTTGAGGAGAGGTGAAGCACCACATACCCAGATGAGGCTGAGGCCTTGGACCTGGTGCGGTGAGAGAGGGCACGTGGGGTTAGAGGGTCCCAGCTCGGGTTTCACAGCTGGACTGCAGGAAAGCCGAGCTCTTTAGGAGGGGCCATTTTGTTATGTTTTTTTTTTTTTTTTTGGGTCACACCCGGCGATGCTCAGGGGGTTTCTCCTGGCTCTTCACTCAGGAATTACTCCTGGCGGTGCTCGGGGACCATATGGGATGCCGGGATTGAACCCGGGCCGGCATGGGCCGGCTGCGTGCAAGGCAAACGCCCTACCCTCTGGACTATCGCTCCAGCCCCAGGAGGGGCCGTTTTGGTTGTACGAGAAGGAAGAATCATACCCTCCATGTGCTAAGCGTATGGCCTTCCCTTTTTCCAAACAAGCTGATGAACTACGGCCTATGATCCTTATTTTATGTCTGATAAAACTAAGGGTAAGATGATACAGTATTACTGGAGCAGTGATGTGAACCAGTACTTAATGGCACAGTCTGCCTTGTTTGGGGGCTGGAGAGTCCTGTCAGATAAACTCATTGGACTTTTTGGAGTACTTTGCTTTTGTATAATTAGCACGGTGCTTCATAACTTGAAAATGCAATTACTTGAATCTGATGATGGGTGTTCATTTGCTTACAGTGAGGAGGTGAGAAAGTAGATATTGAGAAGTGAAAGTCGGATCTTAGGGCATGCCTCAACCCAGGTGTGCAGACTCCGGAAATGCTAACACAGGCCAGCATTTGTTTGTTTTACTGTAGTGAGTGTACGGAACTCTCGTTTACAAAGATGAGTTGAGAGTCCTGAGACATCTAGAGGAAAGACACTAAAACATTAGTAAACATTCATCCACTAGGACATGTATTCCTGTTGTTTTGCTTTGGGGTCACATCCAGCTCTAGGACTCAATCCTGACTGCTCAGGATCCTTCCTGGCAGTGCTGGTGCAGCCGAGCGTGGTGCTGGGGAAGGAAGCTGCGTCATCTGTATGCAAGGCAAGCAGGCACCGTCTCTCCAGCCCAAAACATTTCTAACCAGCTCAAGATTGTTGTGATTTTTGACATCAGCAGAATCACAGTCTAGCCCTAATGTGCATTGTTTTAAGCAGGCATAAACCAAGTCTGTATGTTCTAGAGTACCCAGTTGCAGGTGCGTTTACCTCTCCGTCTTTGCTTGTTATGGACATATTTGTTTTCAACCAACTGGAAGAAGCGGCATTTCGGTGGCCCGTAAGATAGTTAAATACGAGAAGAGCGATCCCTCTCCCGCACTCTCCTCAGATACTGCAGTCTTCTGCCTGTGTGAAGTTTCTGTAAGCAAATTCCTCAGTTTGCTTGTTATTTATTTGGTTGTCTTAATATCAGGCCCAAGTCCAGTGGATCCTAAGAGAACACCAATATTGAACCTTGGCTGCTCTTGTGCAGGTGAATTAAGATCCCTTTGTGGCTCTAAAGTGGTAATACACTTTCGTTCTCCAACATTGCTCTTCGTTCCTTGGGGACGGAGTTGTGTGGCAGTTGTGTTTCAGTCCGGTTCCCTGGCTGCCGCACTGTCCGGGTCGCTACCCCGTCTCCCGACTAGCAGTTTAAATTCTGCTTGTTTACCAAAAGCGAGATTCCAGACAGCCGAGAAAACAGCTTTGAACTGTGCCGGCAGCCTTTGGCAGTTGCCCCCCTCTGGGCCGCCTGGAGCTGAGGGGATGCTTCTCCTGAGGTGCATTCTGAGGGCGTGTGGTGTGTGCAGGCAGCGGCGCTGGCGCTCCCCTCCCCCTTCTTCCTTTTCCCAAGCCCCCTCTTCTCCCTGTTTCCCTCCTACTCCTTTATCTCCCTCCCTCTGTGTCTCAGCTCTGCAGTCAACTGGCTGAGGCACATTCCCATTGCAAGGCTTTCCGTTGAGGATGTCTTGTGGCTTTTGTTCGGAGCTCGGCACACAGCACTACAGGTAACACTCTGAAACTGAGCTAGATAGAGGAATTCTTTGGAAATGTCTCTAAGGAGGAAAAAATAGGAGAGTAAGCAAAGAGAATGTTGATTTTTTTTAATAGTGTTAATTAGAATGTTTCAGAAACGCTGTAAGCAGCTTCGCTTTCTCCTCCCCGAGAATGCTCCAGTGAAATAGGCATAGATCTTACGGCTACAGTAGGTTTTGTCTTATTGTGACGGTGAGGGCTCGCTGTCGTGGCCGTGCTCCCTGTGTAGAGTGAGGCCAGTTCCGTGGGGTAGCCGTGAATAGTTGTCTCGGGCGGGGCGGAATAGGACGGGAAGGAGAATACCAGCCTGCCGAGCTAGACAGGTTCTTTGATTCGGCTGTTGGATGCAAAATGTAAAATGCTCTCTCCTTTTCTTCTATCAGCTGTTCAGAGGAGACTCATTGCAACTCCTGCTGAAGCTCCTAATCTTCCTCCCCTCTCTCCTGCCCCTGCCCCTTACCCTCACTGGCCTGAAGACATGGTAGCCAGACTTTGCTTTCCTCCCCCGCTCCTGTGCGTGTGGTAAACCTGGAGCTCGGGCTGCAGCTGCTGCTGGCTCTCCCTAGTCCAAGAAGGCTGTAAGGGGCGTTGTGCTGCAGGCCATGCACCAGAGCAGCGGCGCCGGGGGGCCGGGGGCCTAAGACTGCTCGGGCCTTGTTGCACACGCAGAGCTGACCGCAATGACAGCCGCTGCTCCTCTGAACCATTGGCAGCAGCCAGGCGGCAGCATGAAGTAAGAGAGCGATTCCTCGCGGGCTCAACATGAACTCCACCTTGGATGGCAATCAGAGCAGCCGCCCTTTTTGCCTCTTGACATTTGGCTATTTGGAAACTGTCGATTTCTGCCTTTTGGAAGTGTTGATTATTGTCTTTTTAACGGCGTTGATTATTTCTGGCAACATCATTGTGATTTTTGTATTCCACTGCGCACCTCTGTTGAACCACCACACTACAAGCTACTTTATCCAGACTATGGCCTATGCTGACCTCTTGGTGGGGGGTCAGCTGTCTGGTCCCTTCTCTGTCACTCCTCCACTATCCCCTTCCGGTCGAGGAGTCTTTGACTTGTCGAGCGTTTGGCTTCGTAGTTTCAGTTCTGAAGAGCGTCTCGATGGCCTCCCTGGCCTGTATCAGCATTGATAGGTACATTGCCATCACCAGGCCTCTGACCTACAGCACCCTGGTGACACCCTGGAGGCTCCGCCTGTGTATTTTCCTGATTTGGCTGTACTCCACCCTGGTCTTCCTGCCTTCCTTTTTTCCACTGGGGCAAGCCTGGATATCACGGCGATGTGTTTCAGTGGTGTGCAGAGTCCTGGCCCACCGACCCCTACTTCACCCTGTTCATCGTGATGATGCTCTATGCCCGGCCGCCCTCACCGTGTGCTTCACCTATTTCAGCATCTTCCGCATCTGCCAGCAGCACACAAAGGACATCAGTGAGAGGAAAGCCCGCTTCACCGTCCAGAGCGGGAGGCCGGGAGACGGGGGGAGGGCCGGGAGGGTGCAGGCCACTGCGATAAAGCGCTATGCCATGGTCCTGTTCCGGATCACTAGTGTCTTCTACCTGCTGTGGCTGCCGTACATCATCTACTTCTTGTTGGAGAGCGCCACTGGCCGCAGCAACCGCCTGGCCTCCTTCGTTACCACCTGGCTGGCTATTAGTAACAGTTTCTGCAACTGTGTCATTTATAGCCTTTCCAACAGTGTTTTCCGGGGGCTTAAAACGCCTCTCGGGGGCCATGTGTTCTTCCTGTGCAAGTCAAGCCGGAGCCAAGGACCCTTACACTGTCAGGGGCAAAGGGCCTCTTAATGGCTGCCAGGTCTGATGCGCCTTAGATACAGGGTCGCACTGTGTGTGTGTCGCGTGGTGTTTTCCTTATCTCCATGTGTTCCTAATTCACGAAGAAACCTGGGGCAGAATTATTTCCGTCTCAAGCAATAGCAGAACAAAAGCCAACCAGATCACCTTTTCAGCTCGTAGAAATCATTTTCCTAAGAGTGCTTTACACTCAGAAGAATCGGGACCATGAAAATAAAATAGCTCTTGGTTGCAGTTTTCGTAATGTCTTTGAAATGACTACGGTTCTCACATTTAAAATGAATAAAGCCGTATTCTAACGCCTCTCTCCAGAGAGGCCTGATGGAATCCGAGTGTGAGAAGTGTCAGTCAGCATTCTTAAAAGCCGCTGTTTGCTCCTGCTTTCTGGGCTCTCTCCAGCCACAGAGGCTTCATGTGCAGTTATTTTAATCGCATTCTGATGAATTTAGCCGGGTTTGAAAATCTGGTTTATTGCCAAATTCGTTATCTGCCAAATTTGTTGTGTGTACAGTTGATTTAAAAGGGAATCTTCAGATTTGGTGATGGATTTAACAGGGTTTCAAATTTTTGTTTGCTGCCAAATTTATTGTATGCCAAAGTATAACTATACAGCAAGTCTCAGCACTGTCATTTAGAAAGCCAAACGTGAGAGCCTTCTCGATCCATGAATAACACGAGCACTTAAATGGTGATTTTAGAAATTTACAATGAGCCAGAAGTACAAATTATAAATTCATACAAATCTACGCTACTTTCCTGCCGGCTCCATCAGCGATTGAAAGAAGTGTTTGCCTAAACAGTGATTGTGAGGCCAGGAAGCTGTCTCAGAGGCAGAGCACGTTTCCTGCTGTGTGTGCAGTCGGGGGCCTGGTCCCCAGCTCTGTTCTCCCCCTCTAGCAGCTCCGAGACGGTCCCTGCAGTAACAGTGAGAAAATAAGAAGTGATTGTGTTGCGGTGTTTTTGCCCATGCTGTGGTATATTTGTGTGTTTGAGTGAGATTTATCTTACCACAAAATGTGTTTTAGTAAGCAAAGAAACATAGATGGCAGAGTCATGGGCACTATTTTTTTTTTATAATGGTAAAAATACTTAAAAGTGCATCATTAGTCTGCTACCTTAAAATTGGACAATCAGTGAGGAAGGTGTCCGAATTAAGTCAGAAAAAATAATTAGCCATGGTTTTATTTGCAATAGAAGGAAATTGAGATCTGAGTCTAAATGGAATCAACTTATAAAGTAATAGTTAATTCTTTTTAAAAGCATTCTTTTAGTTGCTGTTTAGACATTCGTATTTGAAAGAGGGAAGATTCTATTTACCCTCTTCTCCTTCTGGAAAAGTTCTGTGAGATACCATTCTTACTAGTCTTCTAAATCAAAACACTGGTGTAATCTGTAGAATTCTGTTTTTGTTGATCTATCTAAACCATTGGAAGTGCTATCCTTGTATAGAGTAGTGGCTTTTATTCTTAAAAGTGACTGTCTTTAGAGCAAGAGAGTTTTTTTTTTGTTTGTTTTGTTTTTTTTTGGGGGGGTCACACCCGGCAGAGCTCAGGGGTTACTCCTGGCTCTGCACTCAGGAATTACACCTGGCAGTGCTCGGGGGGACCATATGGGATGCCGGGATCGAACCCGGTTCGGCCACATGTAAGGCAAACGCCCCTCCCGCTGTGTTATGGCTCAGGCCCCTAGAGCAAGAGGTTTATTTTTCTGAAAGCAGGGAAGGGTCTTCCCACAGCCCTAGGAGTGAGGCCGTTCCTCTCCTTTCCTACGGGTGATGAGGTTTGGGAAGTCTTCAGGGCACTACTTTGTATCTGCTTTTTGCTGTACATTGTAATCCGAATGTAGCAGAAGTGTTCAGGCAGTGTGAGATAGAAGAAAACCGAGGCACGCGGGTTCAGGTGGACATTTTTGGTCCCAAAGAAAGGACGCAGGTAGTCATGAAACAGGTAGTAATGCCTTGGTTCTCCATCATGGATTTAAAGCCTCCTACCACGTTTCAGTATAGGACAACACATTTTCAGAGTCTAGATAGCTATTTAATTTAACATCAGATTTGTTCTATTTTTTTTTTTTTCGTTTTTTACATAAACATTTAAATTTCAGATGGAGTTCTTTGTCATAACTTGTTTGTTCTGGGGTTGGAGCCATAGGGGCGTTTGCCTTGCACGTGGCTGATCCAGGTTCGTTCCCCGCATCCCATATGGTCCCCTGAGCACTGCCAGGAGTAATTCCAGAGTGCAGAGCTAGGAATAACCCCGAGCATTGCCAGGTGTGACTCAAAAAAAAAAAACCTAGTTTGTTCTATTCTTTCTCTTCAGTGTTAGAAAACTTTATTCTGCATTGCTTCTAAATTCAGAATTCATTGAAATACAAGTTTATTCACGCTGAAATATGTTATATTAGTCATGTCCAGTGGACAACCTTTTCTGCTGGACTTGGGGAAAAAATTATGCATTTCTTCATTATTTCAGTCACACATCTGGGGAAAAAATGCAGATTCTTTTATGTAAATGTTGATAAAGGTAACTTTTTCAAATTTGTAGTTTGCTTGTGAATTTTTAGCGCAACAGTTAACAGAATTTGGAGGCATTCCATCTTAGTTTGATGTTGGAGAGAATGAGCGCTTTCAATATTTTCCCCATAATAATGAAAAGGGGGAAAATGTATAATTTTCTAGGAATTAATCAAGCGTAGTCACTGGTAGGCAACTGGGCCTTCGTTTGGCTTTGCGTTGTTTGGTATTTTGTTGCTTCGTTTTGTCTTGGTTTTGGGTAACACCCAGTAGCTTACTCTTGGCTCTGCACTTAGGGATCCCTCCTGGGACTGGACGTTGAACCCGGGTCAGCGGCCTCCTAGACTGGCACCCTACCTGCTGTCTTATTGCTCTGGCCCAAGGCAAAAAAAAAAACACACTTTTTTGGGGTCACATCCAGCCACTCTCGGGAGTTACTTCTGACTCTGCACTCAGGAATTACTCCCAGCAGTGCTCAGGGGACCATATGGGATGCTGAGGATTGAATCGGGTTGGCCGTGCAAGACAGATGCCCTACCCACTGTGCTGTCGTCCCAGCCCCCCAAGCAAAAACTCTTAATAGCTTTTGTTAGTAGATGTTTATGCTTTCATCCTAATACCGAACTTAGGTATTATTCAAGGTATTTTTATTTGAAGGGTCACACCTGATGGTGCTCAGGGGCTTACTCCTGGTTCTGTGCTCAGGGATCACTCCTGGCAGTTCTCAGGGCGCAGTATATGGTACCAGGGATCGAGTCAGGCTTGGCTGCATACAAGACAAGCATCCTACTTACCACCCTGTACTTTCTCTGTGGCCCAGTAAGAGGGTTTTCATTTTTGCTTTGCTTTGCTTTTGCTTTTTGGGTCACACCCAGCAATGCTCAGTGGTTATTCCTGGCTCTGCACTCAGGAATTTACTCTACTGGCTGTTCTTGAGGGACCATATGGGATGCCGGGGAATTGAACCCAGGTTGGCTTCGTGCAAGGCAAATGCCCTACCCGCTGTACTATCGCTCCGGCCCCAGGAGTGGTTTTTTGTTTTTGGGTTTTTTTTAAAGTCAGAATTTCTGTAAATGTCTTAACCTACAACTAAGCTACACACGCATGCACACACACACAGATATATATGTAGATATGTAGAGATGTATGATACATATTCTGTTTTCGCCAGGTATCAGTTCTTTCCTCACACTCATTGTGTGCGAGAAGAACATTGTACTGCCCTTTGATTCCCGTATGTACATGCATTTTGGATGCAGTCATACGATCTTCAGTAACTGGGGGTGGTTTCTATATATTCAGAGAGTTTGTATTTAAGTAACCTTTTCATCCTGGCATGTTTAATGCAGTGTTTGATGACGTTTGGATTAAATACCAATGTGACTAGTTCAGAATGAGAAAAAAGTATATTTTTAGATGCAATTACCTTGGCCTTTGGCAAGAGAGCACATTTCACTTTATATGGTGTGTATGACTGATATCAGAAAATAAGCTTTTTAGGATTGTGTTGAAATTATTTAATAGTAAATTAAAAAATAAGACTACTAGTTATTATATTTATAAATTGTATGTTTATGCAGTGATTTCAGTAGTGGTATTGTGTCTTGGTTTGGGGCCACGGCTTGCAGTGATCAGGGCCCACGCCCTGCCACTAGCCAGACCCGGGCTCCAGCGTGCCCTGTGGACCGTCGGCTCATTGAGCTCCATCTCTCCAGCCCACAGGTCTGGGTTTTCCCACTTTGAGTAGAAAAGGCATTACAGAAGGACAACGTCACCGTTTTACGTGCTCCGCATGGAGAACCTGCTACCTGAGTGCTGGGGGTGTAACCGAGGGCCTGACGTTTGTAAACAAGCTCTACCTCTGAGCTCCATCCCTCCTCAGAGTAGATTCTGAGCTTTTCATGAATCTATTGACTCTTACCCAAAAGTCGATTTCCCTTCCTTGCTTGCTTTCTTTTTCTCTCTTCTTTGGGGCGGGGGCATTGTGCCAAGGATTGAACCAGGACCACATACGTAAGCGGTGTGGGGTTCTACCACCGAGGGCGCAACTTCGGGCCCCTAAATTCTACTTGCAAAAAGGTTTTTCTTGAAGCATTATTGCTGGTTAAGTTCCATTGTGATCCTTTTATAGAGGCTTTTCCTTTTTACTTGAATAATAATCTTTGTATTTGAAGGTTTGGACAAACTTGAATTTTGTAACAGTAAATGCGTTGTTCCCGTCTTTGAACTTGAAAGACGGAGCAAGAGGGTTCCAGGCTCCCAGACTGCAGGGTGGTTTCTGAGAGTTCGGGGTTTGAAAAATAAAATATTGCGTCGTGGCTTTCTGGGAAATGTTTTCATTTCACTGACTGTATGGATTTTGTGTCTTATCCTAAAACATTTGTAAAATAAATTGTTGGCAAACCAGAATTTATTGTTAATGTGAGCCAGTGTGAAGATGTTTAAGGCTGAGAGAATTGTGGCCACTGTGAGATTATTTTTGTTTCCGTAAATCTGTGTGTGTTGATTTTTATTTACTTTTTTTCATTTCAAATTGAAGAAAAACATACGTAGTATTCACATGCTTTGTAGGCCCTGGAAACATTCTAGACATTAAAAGGCTGTCAGTGAGTTGTTTGGGTCAGAGTTCAGGTACAAAAGGGAATTATGATTAGATTGCAAAAAGCTTTGAGCTAAGAAGTCAGAAATCAAGGATTCTGTTGCTACTTCATTTTGAAAAGGAAGTCAGGTCTGTAAAAATTTAGTTTTATGGGGCCGGGAGTGATAGCCCAGCGGGTAAGGCGTTTGCCTTGCATGCGGCCGCGCCCAGGTTCGATCCCCGGCATCCCATATGGTCCCCTGAGCACCGCCAGGAGTAATTCCTGAGTGCAGAGCCAGGAGAAACCCCTGAGCATGGGCGGGTGTGACCCAAAAAAAAAAAAAAAAAATAGTTTTATATGCAAGTAAATAATCCTTTGATTCCCTTATACCATTATGTTGAGCGTTCAGTTCGATGGTGGAGGTGAGATTTCTTTCCCATCAACCTAGTTTTTGCAGGGAAGGCCTCCTAGGTCAAACTCAAGGGCAGCAGGGCTCCTTCGTTGCTAGTTAGCCCCCAGGCTGGGATTTCTATCCTAGATAGCTACCTCGGCACAACGCTGACACGACCTGATAATGTTCGGTGTCTCTAGGCTGTGAAGGCTTTCGGGACACTCAGAAGAGCGTGTGGTGCCAGATGTTAAACCCGAGTCAGCCACCACCTTTAGCCCCTTTTTGGTCTCTCTGATCCCTTTCATTAGAGTTTCGTTTGGGGAGAAAGGGACCGTTCAGCTGTGCTGAGGCTTCTCACTGCGCTCAGGGGTCACTCCTTGAGGGACTTGGAGGGTGCATAGGGCCCATTCAGTGCCAGGGATGGAATCCCAGGTTGGCCATGCGCCAGGCAGGTGCCCAACTACCATACTAGCTCTGGGTTCTGCTTTCAGTAGCATCTAGTGGATTTTCATACCTGCCCACCTTAGAGAATAAAGATTGTGGCTTTGCTCTCTATCTGTCGTGGTTTACATCTGAGGACTAGAACGATGTGCTGGCTGGTGGTAACCACTGCCCCAGTATTAAGACCTCTGGAGTTTAGTGCTGTCTTTTATAATAAAACGGTTTCATGACTCAGTATTCAGAAGAGAGCCTGATTCATTGAGCTTAGGAGAACAACTAATCTGGCTTCTCATGGGTGCCTATATCCAAGTGTAGTTGGAAAAGCGCCGTATATGGAAGTAGGAGCAAAATTAATGGTACTATGAAAATTATTACTTGGAATAATAAATACATGGAATGTCAGAGTCTGTCTAGCGATCTGACAAGGAAATGAGGAAAGGCATTTGTGCAGTGAGACCTCCGATACATTTGATCCGATTCTTTCTTTTTTGCAGGCAGGAAATCAGCCCAGCGTCCACACGTCTCTTTACGTAACACCAGACTTCCTGCTTCCTGGTGCACTGTGCTCTCCTGCTGGCCATGCTGCTCTTGCAGAGGAGCTGGAATTGGTTCACTGAGCTAGGCTCTGAGTGATTAAGATTTAAATACACAGACACAAAGTGTATTTAAATGGTGATCGGGAATGAGGTGGGTGGAGAGAGTGCACTTGGGCGTGCGTGTGTATGTGAGGGTGTGTGTGTGAGGGGGTGTGAGGGTGTGATATTCTAGGTCTTAGAAACATGTTCATTTGGTTTGCCACCACACCCGACTGCGGGCTTACTCCTGGCTCTGCACTCCCAGAGGACTTGGGGACCCTAAGGGAGTGCCAGGGATGGAACCTGTGTCCGATGTGTGCAGACAAGTGCCTCCTCTGCTCTGTATCTGTGGCCCACAACAAGAGACTTGTCTGGTCCATCCAACACTGTATGCGCCTAGTAACTATCAATAGCATTTTAAGATAAGGAAACCATTATATGATAAGGGGATTTGAAAGTCACAGTAAATGGAAGATCTGGGGTTCAGACCCAGGCCACTGTGGCTCCAAAGGCTCCATTCTTGCCTGATTCAATTCTCACAGAGAGCTGACAGCCCCTATTCTGTGAGTGAGGAGGCAGGAATAGAGAGAAACATCTGTTACTGTAGAAACTGCATGGGGTGGTATCTCCAGGGCTGGACCCTGCCTTCGCTCCCTAGAACCGCCTCTTCTCCCAGGCACTGCCCAGTGAGTGCCGCCAGGTGTACCCCCAAACCAAAATAATAATAATTAAAAACATTAATGGCTGAGTCCAGGCTCCGGAGAGACTACAGTGGATCAGGTGCTTGCTTTGCATGCAGCAGACCTGAGATCTATCCCGGCATCCCATATAGTCCCCCTAGCATCACCAGGAGTGACTCCTGAGTGCTGAGCTGGGAGTTAGCCGTGAGCACTGCCAGGTGTGGCTTTCAAACAAACAAACAAACAAACAAACAAACAAACAAACAAACCCTAATTCCTAGGCTAGAAAAACAAATTGCAGGGGCCAGAACAATAACAGCAGGTAGGGAATTTGCCTTGTATGCAGCTGACCTATGTTCTATCACCACCATCCCATATGGGCCCCTGAGCACTTTCAGGAGTGATTCCTGAGTGCAGAACCAGGAGTAACCATTGATCATTGCTGAATATATCCCAAAAAGCCAAAAGAAAAAAAAAATAAATGAAAGAAATGGCAGGTTTCTACTAAATATACCAGAGAGA
Organism: Cryptotis parvus; assembly: GCA_021461705.1. Lineage (NCBI taxonomy): Eukaryota > Metazoa > Chordata > Mammalia > Eulipotyphla > Soricidae > Cryptotis > Cryptotis parvus. The sequence goes on along the minus strand of JAJIBD010013470.1, from coordinate 7,423 downwards.
ATATGCAATTTCTCTAAGCTCCATTAAAAGTATAGCAAAGGTATGATACATATGAGTAAAAAGAATAGGGATGGTGGTATCAATCAGACCAATAAAATGAAATCAAGAGGCGAACGCCGTGGCTAAGTGGTGTGTGACTCAACAGAATCCACACCGTGCGTCCTCAAGTCAGCCGGGTTGGTAATAAAGGAAGCTGACTGACCTGTGACCCCACTGAGTACTTGGAAATTGTATTCCCAAGCCATCTGAATCAGGCAGATGGAACTAAATTAATTGAAAATAAGAGAGAGTGTCTGCATATTTGAAAGATCAGTGTTTAGACTGGTGAGCTGTGCGGGGTTGATGCTGGCCTTGAACGCAGCTGAGCTTGTTTCATCCCCGCCACGGCACGCCCCCGCAGCTCTGGGGAGCAAACCCGGGTGCCGAGCTGGGGATCCTTCCTGGGCCACCACGAGGTGTGACTGCGAAACCCAACTATAAAAGAAATAATAGCTTCATCTTAAGATGCCTTTTTCTTTCCCTACTCAACTCCTAGAATGTCCTCGGTCAGCCTGAATCCTTCCGGGGACTGAGGAGTCTGACCTGGGGACTCCTACACTGAGCCACGCCGCCTCCGCGTTCATGCCGGCAGCTGCTTCCCATGGATTTCTGACCCCTTTGCTCTTCACGCTAGTAGTCAGCCATAGACTGTTGGTTACATAAAGCACAACCCACAAGAAAGAGCAGAAACAAAGCACGCAAGTCAAAGAAAAGCGTGGGACTGGATGGATAGCACAGTGGGGAGGGCGTTTGCCTTGAGTACGGCCCTCGGCTTCAATCCCGGCGTCCCAGATGGTCCCTTAGGGCGCTGCCAGGAGTAATTCCTGAGTGCAGAGCCAGGAGTAACCCTGGCTGTGTCACATCACCGGTGTGACCCAAAAGAGCCCCCAAAAAAAAAGAAAAGGTTATTTTTCAAAAATAATTAGGGGGCCAGAGCGATAGCCCAGCGGGTAGGGCATTTGCCTTGCACGCGCCAGCTTGTGCCAGCCCGGGTTCGATCCCCAGCATCCCATATGATTGTCCCGAGCTCCGCCAGGAGTAATTCCTGAGTGCAGAGCCAGGAGTAACCCCTGAGCATTGCTGGGTGTGACCCCCCTCAAAAAAAAAGCAAAAAAGAAATAATCAGATGATTATTAATAGTTTCAGAAAAGATTTTACAGTCTATTGGGTGCCATAAAACTTCTGAGTTTTGGGGGCCAGAGTGATAGCCCAGCGGTAGGGTGTTTGCCTTGCAGCCGGCCTGGCCGCCTGGGTTCGATTCCCGGCATCCCATATGGTCCCCTGAGCACTGCCAGGAGTAATTCCTGAGTGCAGAGCCAGAAGTAGCTCCCTGAGCATTGCCAGGTGTGACCCAAAAAAGCAAAAAAAAAAAAAAAAAAAACCAACTTCTGAGTTTTTATGGCACCCAATGAAACAATATTCAATGTGCAGTTTTGGCTTAGTTATAGCAATAATGGCATTAAAATAAGTATTATAGCGTCTTCATGGTTACCAGGAAAGTGGCCATTATGACATATGGCACTTATGGAAATTTTTAGACCAATAAAAACTCTTTAGATTTTATGTACTTGGATAATCAGCTATCTTCAAAACTCAGCAAAGTTGCAGGATAAAATTAAAGTAGGCCAGATAGTAAGACAAAGGTAGATCAAGAGCAGGAGGCTTAGGGGGGGGCCTAAACCAGACTAAAATGACATTCGGGAAAATATAGAAAAAAGGCAAGAATGCTCATAACTTTGTTTGTTTGTTTGTTTGTTTATTTATTTATTTATTTTGCATTTTGGGTCACACCCGGCAATGCTCAGGGGGTTACTCCTGGCTCTGCACTCAGGAATTACTCCTGTCGGTGCTCGGGGGACCATATGGGATGCCGGGGATCGAACCCGGGCCGGCCCCCATGAGCTGGCCACGTGCAAGGCAAGCGCCCTACCCGCTGGGCTATCGCTCCCTGCTCCAATGCTCATAACTTTAAAAAGGAAAAACTTCCAAAGTGAAAAATGGAAGTTTTTCTAAATTCAAATGACTGACTTTGGGTCCAGAGCAATTGTGCGGCATTGCCTTGTGTGCGGCCAACTGGCCCTTCTGGCATTCCCGATGGTCCCCCAGACTCACCAAGCATCAAGCATTCCCTGAGCCTGCGGCCACAGGAGGCTGCAGCCACTGCCCGAGGTGGCCCGACCAAAAAGAAAAGGGGGGAGATGGACTAGTTTCTGAGAAAAGTAGATTTTCTAGAACCTACCTCTTGAAAGAGACTGACAGATATCCAGCGGGTAGAATTAAAGGAACTGAAAAGTTCAGTAAATAAAGTCACCTCACCTTACCAAACAGTCAGTAAACAAACAGGCCTGGGGCCAGAGCGATAGTACAGTGATAGGGCACTTGCCTTGCACACGGCTGACCCTGATCCAACTGCTGGCAACTCATATGGCTCCCGAGTCCTCCTAGCTCTGATCCCTGAGCACCACCGAGTGTTGCCCTAAAGTAAAGCCCCATGGTTTTTCTTACATGGAAGCACTATTGTTGCCTGAAAGCTATACGAGATATGTTACTAACAGCGGGTACCCACTTTGGTGGCACATATTGCTGTTGGAGCAATACTGGGAAGGCGGCATGTTCCCTGCAACGGATCCTGTGCATACGTAGAAGCCTTTTCTACTGGAAATTAGGGACTTTAGAGCTGAGACCCAGCCCTCACTACCTATGTAATCGTGGGATTCCGTCTTAAGCATAAACCTGTGATGAGTGTAAATGCAGTGCAGCAATTCACTGGCTCGGTACAGCCTCATTCAGAGTTTCAGCTTCCTTTTTTTCCCCTTTTTGCATCACACCCAGCTACGCTCGGGGGTTATTCCTTGCTCTGCACTCAGGTATTACTCCTAGTGGTGTTCTGGGGACCCTATGGGATGCCGGGATCCAACCCGGGTCGGCCTTGTACAAGGAAAAAGCCCTACCCTCTGTGCTGTCGCTCTGGTCCAGTTGGATCTATTAGAACAGAACTTCCTGTTCTCATTATAAAAGTTAAGGAACCAGGCCGGAGCAATAGCACAGTGGACAGGGCGTTTGCCTTGCACGCGGCCAACCCAGGATTCGATCTCCAGCATCCTATACGGTCCCCAAGCATCTCCAGGAGTAATTCCTGAATGCGAAACCAAGAGTAACCCCTGAGCATTTGCTGGGTGTGACCCAAAACAGAACCAAAAAAAAAAAAAAAAAAAGGAAAGAAATCCAGTTTACCTCCCTTCCAGGTATCTTATGTTCCATATAATCTATAATCCACTTGCATCTCTGAGTGAATAAGGGTCACTTGCAGAAGGTAATCCTCTTTGTTTATTTTGGGATCACACCTGGTAGTGCTGGGGGCTAGTCCCAGTGATGTTGGGCAAACTGTTTTGTTTGCCCAAGCATAGCGTGTGGGCTCCATCCTTTGGGCCCTCTCCCTGGCTCCAGAGCCAATGTCTTTCCAAAGCAAAACTTTCGAAAAATTTTCCAAAGCATTACAAAACAAATATCTCCTTAGAAATCATAAGCTGTTTGATTTGGTCATTTAAAACTGTGACTTGAATGTGGGTTGCTTTTGTGGGGAGGCGAAGGTCTTAAGAGCAAGAGGTCTTGAGAAAATGTTCTCCTTAGCCCATAATGCTTTCTTTGATTAAAATCAGACAGTCCACTTTAAGGTGTACTGGAACAATATTCAACAGTTTGAGCAGTTTGGCCTTAGTTATAGCAACAATGGCATTAAAATGAGTATTCGAGACCCATCCACTGCAGACCCACAGCGGCGCCGCTCCGGCTGACGTGGAAGCAGCCTGTGGAGCTGACCTCCTAGTAAGGGGCTCGGCCAGCCCCTGGCCTAGTCCAACATTGCTCCAAGGGTTCACTCACGTGCGGGGAGAGGCCACGCTGGCCAGACTTGGAGAGGAGATTTGGGCTCCTCCGTCCTTTCCTCCACCTCCATGCCAGCTACCCCGGAAGAGAGACCCACGCCAGACCCACAGCTCCTTCAGCATGCGGCCGCTGCATTCTTAGATAGTACTGATTTTAGGTTCAGATCCTTCCCAGATCTTTCACATTTATACACTGTATACAGTTCTAGCCAGGTTCTGATACCTGTCATCCCAGTAAGCCTAGCAGGAAGGCAGAGCAACCCACACATCAAGAGGTCAGTCATTCTTAACATCCAGACTCCCTAGTTCCTCAGAGCTCCACCCAAGAGAAAACCTGATCTTTCCCCTTTAAGTTTCATCAGTAAATGCTCGAGATGAGCGCCTTCTACTGAGAGTATACCACCTGCAGGGCAGAGCCTGGCAAGCTACCCGTGTTTTATTTGATATGCCAAAAACTAGTAACAATTATGGACCTCAGTTCCATGACATGAAGAATGGTTTGAGGCTCTTCCTGTCCCTGGAGCAAGCAGATGCCCTTGGTCTACACTTGCTTGCGACAGGACTTATGGAGATGTTGCTGGTGCCCGCTGGAGCAAATCGATGAACAACGGGAAGACAGTGATACAGTGATTCGAGTCTTCATGGCTGCCAGAAACATTTGGAATCTGACTTTGTACAATAACTGTGCCTTGAAATAGAAATGACTTCGGAATTACTGCTCCCCCACATCGTCCATCAAATGAGAGGTTTTGGTACTCATTTTTGTCAGGTAATAGTGTTTGATTGTTTCCTCATTCTCGGCCTCTCCAAGAAAAATTACTAAGAAGGAAAAATCAACATAAAATCAGGAAAAGGTTGACAGTGCAGTTGGCGTTTATGCCTTCACTATACATGATCTGGAGCAGTTTTGCCAAGCATTGAATAATTTTCCTGTGGGAACCTTGAGCCCTAAAAAGGAAATGAACATAGCCAACAGCGCACATCGCATGGGACAGAGGTTTATTTTTAGGATGGCACTATAATGCCATATTTGGATTAAGCCCATGTGATAGCAGCACACTATTTTATCTTAAAAACTACCCTTGGTAAAGACATCTTTTACTCTTCTGACATCGATACTGCAGATAAGCATCAGTAAACATAAATATTCCGTTGATAAAGTGTCAGAGCATGTATTAAAGTTCAGGCGTTTATTTGACAAATGTATCTGGAGCCTTTTTGCCCTCTTTTGGGCCACAGCCTGTGGTGCTCAGGGACTTACTCCTGGCTCAGCGCTCGGGATCGCCTCCGCCATTTGGGTCAGCCGTGTTCAAGGCAGTCGCCCTATCCGCTGTGGCATTGCTCCGGCACCTGGAGCCTCTTCTCTAATGAAGACTTTGTGGCAATTCCTTGATTATAACCACATGGTCGTCATTTTTAAGGGTGTGTGTGTGGGTAACGTTTTCTGTATTGAGAGGAGAAAAGTACAGATCAGCTGCATTTAGGGTTGACGTGGTTAATTGTGTTAAAACGAAGAGCTCCTTACTGAGGGACAGAAAATAGGGAAACTGTTTTTGTTTGCTTTTGTTAAGAATAATCAGCAAGCCTTTATAGTGTTTGGGTTAGCATATTTCATGGGTTAAAATCAAGAATCCCAGGCCAGAGCAATAGTACAGCTGGTAGGGCATTTGCCTATCACGCGGCGATCCACGTTCAATCCCCGACATCCAAGATGGTCCCCTGAGCGTAACCAAGCGTAATCCCTGAGCATCGCCGGTGTGACTAAAAAAGCAAGGGGGGAAGGAAAGAAAGAATCCCACTTACATGTCTTCTATATTTCAGTCGTAAATATTTTCTGCTGTTTACCTTTAGTATTTTTTCATTTGGTTCAGGTTGGTTGTGATGTGAATAATACAGTGAATCTCTGAATTGCATACTGTCTGAAATCCTAGATGCCCTGCAGGGCGTGAAGATATGGCCAGAGACAATAGTTTGTCTTTTCTCCTCGTGTTGGAAATAGTGGCAACATCATAGGTCTCTAGAGTGGTGTAGAGACGCCAGGAGTGATTCCTGAGTGCAGAGCCAGGAGAAACCCCCCTGAGCATTGCCGGGTGTGACCCAAAAAAGCAAAAAACAAACAAACAAAAAGTGGTGTAGAGAGCCTGGTGCTTTCTGCCCGCCTCGCCATGTCTCCTAGGCATCCTTTCAGAGACGCCTCGCTGGAGAAGAGGGATCCGTTCTGAAAGGACCGGAGAGGTGTGTCCTTAGACAGCTTTATCACTGCCTGACACTGTAGGGTCATCACCCATACATCGCTGTCACAGCCTCGCGGTCTGAGCAATGTAGGAAAGCCAGTCGCAGCCCAGCATCGCCGAAGTAACGGGACTGTGAATCTGGAATTGCCCGAGGTTTGCGGACAGGGAAAGGCCACTCCGTGCGGGCGGGTGGGGGTAGCCCCAGAACGAGCTGCCTGGGCCTGGCTGTGGCTCTTGTCCTGACGTTGCGAGCCTGACATGGACCGCCCGGACTCCTCTCTGTCTCTGTGAGAGGTCCAGCTCCTGTCTCCTGTGAGTAGAGTTTGAAAGCGCCTTCTGTTACTTCCCTGTTCAAAACACTGCGGCAGGAGCGGAGCGATAGCCCAGCGGGTAGGGCATTTGCCTTGCCTTGGCGGGCCTGTGCCGGCCCGGGTTCGATCCCCGGCTTCCCATATGGTCCCCCGAGCACCGCCAGGAGTAATTCCTGAGTGCAGAGCCAGGAGTAACCCCTGAGCATTGCCGGGTGTGACCAAAAAAAGCAAAAAAAAAAAAAAAAAACCCACACTGCGGCAGTAGTGTGCTCTGTCTGATGTGTTAAAACACGTTTGATGGGTTTCAAAGGGAAACTTTTGAAGTGCTGCTGAATGCCTACAGAATGCTTAATTGAAAGTCTCTTTTTAACTTAAAAGACTGTGACTTACCAAGTTTGTCTTTTTTTATTTTTTTGAGGGGTCAGGAATTGGGCTACGTGAGCACTCGGTCCCACACGCAGCGCCAGTGCTCCGTGACCGTGCAGGTTAGCTTCTGAAGTGACCTTTGCGTTCCAAGGTCATCTGTTTCTCATAAAGGTTAGCTGTCTGAAGTGACCTTTCGTTCCAAGGTCATCTGTTTCTCATAAAGGTTAGCTGTCTGAAGTGACCTTTCGTTCCAAGGTCATCTGTTTCTCCGTAAAGATTAGCTGTCTGAAGTGACCTTTCGTTCCAAGGTCATCTGTTTCTCATAAAGGTTAGCTGTCTGAAGTGACCTTTCGTTCCAAGGTCATCTGTTTCTCTCGTAAAGATTAGCTGTCTGAAGTGACCTTTGCGTTCCAAGGTCATCTGTTTCTCATAAAGGTTAGCTGTCTGAAGTGACCTTTCGTTCCAAGGTCATCTGTTTCTCTCGTAAAAGATTAGCTGTCTGAAGTGACCTTCGTTCCAAGGTCATCTGTTTCTCTCATAAAAGGTTAGCTGTCTGAAGTGACCTTCGCTTCCAAGGTCATCTGTTCTC
>JAJIBD010013469.1:0-47201 GCA_021461705.1 Cryptotis parvus | reverse complement strand
CGGGAGGGATGCCGGGTTCTAGCCCTAGCCTGCCACCCCAGCAGAGCCTCGCAACAAGCCAGACGACCCCCCCACCCACTCCATGAGGGCCGCCATTTTCCACATCTGGACCTCCCTCTATCAGAACTCCATCCAGCAGACGAGCCTATCACAGCCTGGCTCACGTGGCCGCTTGCATCCACATGGTTCTTCAATAAATGCTGTATTTAGAGGTGACTACAAGAGTATGCCACCAGCACGGCAAGCCTGGCAAGCTGCCCGTGTCTTATTTGATATACCAAATACCAGTAACAATTATGTTAGGTCATTCCCATGACCTAATATAATGGTTTGAGGTTCTTTATGTTCCTGGAGTGAGCAGATGCCCCTGGGTTCTACTAGCATGAGACTGGATATATAGAGATGTTACTGGAGCCCGCTCAAGCAAATTGATGTTGAGCGGGAAGATAGTGATAGTGATAGCGATCCCTTTGCCTATATTCTAATGCTCAGTTTTGGCTGGTATTATCATTTTCAATGATTATTAGCACACTGTTCCCTTCTCTGTCTTACCTAACCTCTGACTCCCATACACTTGTGGTTGATTCCACCTATTGACAAGACCTCCTAATCCACGTTTTGCCTGGCCTTGGATATTGGTATCATACCATATATATATGTTTTATACCATGATGAACTTTTTTTAAACAAGTATAATTTCTTATGTGTCTTGGGTAAAAACTTAGGCATGGAACTGGAGTATGGCCCATGGGATAAATGTACAATTGTACAAAAAAGCTGCCTGGAGCCCACCCTCAACTCCCTGCCCGTAACTTCCTTCTGCCCTTGTACCATTTTACATTCATTCTCATCAGCTGGATAAAGTTTGACATCAATCTTGTTCCTATCCAACAGCTTTTGTACATGTTTTCTCTTCCTGAAATACCTTTCAGGTTTGGGCATGGCTGGCTGCAGGGCTTAGCTCAAATGTCATATTCCAAACATTCATTCATTCATTCATTCATTTTCCAAAGTTTCTTGGAGTCTGATTGCCCTCCCAAGTCTGAGGTTGAATTCACAAGCCCCACTCCTCAGAACTGGAGATAAGGTCCTTAATGGGGTGATCAGTGTGAAACCCAATAGGGTGAGGCCCTAACTCAATTTGAGTCCCTAGGAAAGGGGGTGGGGTGGGCATACATTGAGGAAGTCTGCCAAGAGGAGAGGCTCAGAGGAGACCAGCCTGTCGGCACTTAGATCTGATGCTTCTATCTCCAGAAAAGTGAGGAAATAATTTTGCTTGTGAGTGGGTCTGTGCTCCTTTGTGACAGCAATCCTGGAAAGCTGCTAGAGGTCTTCTAATCACAAGTGATGTAATAACTCATTCAGGTAAGAATTATCAATACGTGCTAAACCAATAGGGAATGCTGGAGGAAGAACTGGATAAATAGCCTCAAAATATCCAAAATGGGGGTTTTTCAGTGGTGTTCCTTAGCAGACACTTAAAGGTAACGTCACCAACCTTGAGATAAACTGTTACACGACTCTAGTCATATCACTATCTTCCCATTCATCATCTATTTGCTCAAGCGGGCACCAGTAATATCTCCATATGTCCTGTCTCATGCTAGTAGAACCCAAGGGCATCTGCTTGCTCCAGGAACATAAAGAGCCTCAAACCATTATATTAGGTCATGGGAATGAACTAATATAATTGTTACTGGTATTTGGCATATCAAATACGACACGGGCAGCTTGCCAGGCTTGCCGTGCTGGTGGCATACTCTTGTAGTCACCTCTAAATACAGCATTTATTGATGAACCGCGCGGTCGCAGCGGCCGCGTGAGCAGGGCTGTGATAGGCTCATCTGCTGGATGGAGTTCTGACAAAGGGGAAGTCCAGACATGGAAAATGGCGGCCCTCATGGAGGGGGTATCATCTGGCTTGTTGCAAGGCTCTGCTGGGGTAGCGGGCCAGGGCTAGAACCTGCCATCCCTCCCGGTGCCACGTGAGCGGCTGGGCACAGGGAGAGCAAGTAGCAGCTCTGCCCCATGTCTGAGAGTCTCTGGTTCAGCATACCTGGGCCAGATTAAAAAAACTGCTGCAGGGTGGGTGTCGATGATCTGGGCTGTGATGATCTAGTCATATAACATGCACTAAGTAAGGATTCAAGCAGATTTTGAGTAGAATTCCTGATTCCTGCTCAAGATACAGAATCTGAATCCAATGTGAAAAAAGATAAAAGAAATCCAAATGTAGGGTCATCTATAAAATATATCAGACGGGACTATTTTTTAATTTTTTTTTTTGCTTTTTTGGGTCACACCTGGCAGTGCTCAGAGGTTACTCCTGACTCTGCACTCAGGAATTACTCCTGGCAGTGATCAGGGGACCAAATGGGATGCTGGGGGTCAAACCTGGGTTGGCTGCATGCAAGGCAAACACCCTCCCCACAGTACTATTGCTCCGGCCACAGGCAGGACTATTTTAAAGAATCAAGACTGTGAAAGACAAAGCCTGAGTAACTTCTGACTTTCCAGATGAAAGGAAATGAAAGATGAACTCCCGGATGCTGCTGAGTAGAACATGTGTGAGGTCCTGAGTTTGATCCCTGACACTACAAAAAATAAACACAATAAAGAGGCCTGACAATGAAATGAAAATGTGACCTCGCTCTGGGTAGTTAGGAACAGCAATAAAGGACATTGTTGAGTCTAGGAGCAAACATCAATATGCAAGATATAGTAACTAAAACAACTGTATAATTGTCAAAATGATTCATGATTTTGAAAACTATGAGATTATGCAAAAGATTAAGATTACAAGACTATCCTTACTCTTTTTTGTTTGTTTTGTTGCTTTTTTTTCCATCACACCTGGCCATGCTCAGGGGGTTACTCCCTGTTTCTGCACGCAGGAGTTACTCTTGGCAGTGCAACAGGGACCATATGGGATGCCAGGAATGGAACCTGGATCAGCCTCATGCAAGACAAATGTCCTATCTGTTGTACCATCACTCCAGCCCCGGATTACCCTTACTTTTAGGAAGTACAGATGAATTATTAGTGGCACACAGAATAGAGTGGCGTGATATTTGAAATTTACTTTAAAATGATTTAAGAAAAAATATACACATATATAATACATTACATATGTATCTACTTGTCTATCTGTATATATAATGTATCCATCATCCATCATCATCCATCCATCATCATCATCCATCATCCATCCATCCATCCATCCATCCATCCATCCATGCACCCATCCACCCACCTACCCACCCATCCATTCATCCACAATCATAAACATACACAACTCCTAAGGATAATGTAAATGCAGCAAAATGTGACAACTTACTATTTTGGAAGAAGAGTGTATGAAAATTAAAAACAAAATTTGGTGGGGGTAGGGGGGAGGTTGGGCAACACTTGGTGATGCTCAGGGAGCCATATGTGGTGGCAGCAAGGAACGGAATGGACCCCATGGCCAGCCTGGTTTTGATCCCCAACATCCCATATGGTCCCCTAAGCACCACCAAGAGTAATTCCTGAGTATCACTGATGTGATTCCACCCCCAAAAAGGAAGATAAACTGGTCAGTCTTTCTGGGGCCACTCTTTACCCCAAAACTCCAGTCACTGTTTAGCTCACTTTTCCTCCATCAGTTATCTCTGTAAAAAATTTATCCAGTGTATTTAATAATGATTTGCAACATTTGGCAGAGCCTGGCAAGCTACCCATGTCGTACTTGATATGCCAAAAACCAGTTAACAATTATAGGCCTCATTCCCATGACCTGAAGGAATGGTCTGAGGCTCTTCGTGTTCCTGAAGCGAGCAGATGCCCAAGGCTACACTAGCACGACAGGACTAGTGTAGTATGGAGATGTTACTGGTGCCAGCTGGAGCAAATTGATTAACAATGGGAAGACGAGTGATACAATTGATACAAGTGATGCGACATTTATCACATGGAAGGCCATGTTGTTCTGCTTAAATTGCGACCTTAGTGAATCCTCAACTACTGTTTTTTAACCAATGAGGACTGGAGCCATGTGAAAGTTGATTAACTTACCCAAGAGCACCTATATGCTTTCTCCAATGGCAGAGAAACTCAACTAGCATGCTATCTTCGCTGCTTTTCCCAGTGACTCAGAATGGTATCTAAGACTTAACAAGCATCCATAGGTGCAGCTTAACAAGTAAATTGGCATCTTCAAGGCCCTGGGGTTCACGCTAGTGAACAAAGTATTAAAAAACCTAAGTGTATCTTCCGCTCAGCACTCAGCTCTGCACCCGATTAACCTCTAAAAAGGATGTTAACAATTAAGAAGAAAACAAAATGTTACACCTATACTGCCACAAAATGTTACATTGCATATACATGTAACGTATAACCGGAAAGCCTAAAATCCTATCCCTGCTGGGAGGAAAGGCCCCTTCCGCTACTTATTTTGCAGCAGAGGAAACTGAGGCTCTGGGAGGGGCGAGGATCCAGGGGCTGTGAGGGAAGCAGGGGGTGGATTCCACCCAGTTAGGAAGATTCCTAGGCACGTCCTGTGAATCCCTTCAAATCCACCAATCCGAGCACCCAATCGGTATTTAGCACTGTGTGCCGTTATTCCACGTAGGGCGGGTGAGCAGCCAGGGTGCAGGGCGCTGGGGACAGGAGGGCGGGGGCCAGGGAGCAGGGGGCCAGGGGGCGGGGGCCGGCCGCGCAGCAAGCCCGAGAGTTGGCGCCTCTTTTTTGTGGGCTGGCGGCGCTCGCCTGTGATTGGGCCCCCGGCGCGGCGTGTACTGTGCGCCAGGCGGCGGCGGCGGCGTCAACCTTGGCAGCACCAGGCCGGCGCCGCACTCGGCCGGCCTCCCAGGGGATGGGCCACCAGGAGCCCCCGCTAGCCCGAGTGCGGGCGGGCGGCGAGGCTTATATAAAGAGGTTATGTAAAGGGCTCGGCTGGCGCGAGCACGTGCAGAGCCCCGGGAACCCCGTCAGCGCCGTCTGCACCCGCGCAGCTGCAGGCTCCGGTGCACGCCCGGCCCGGGCCATCGCCTGTCGAGCCGCTCGGGCCCGGAGGCCGCCCTGGTCCGGAGCGGACCATCCCCGCGAGTCCGGGGCTCCGGGCGGGAAACGGACCGCGCGCAAGTGCAGAGGTGCCCGCGGCCAGGCAAGACCGCGGCCGGGGGGGAGCCGGAGCTTGCCTCGTCGCTCTGGGGCGCTCAGGTGTCCGGAGCGGCGCGCTGGGGGAAACCCACAAACTTCGGAGCCAGCCCAGTCCACCCGCCGCCCTTGGGGACATGGGTCGGTCCGCTGAGCTCCTCTCGCGCTTAATTCAATGGACAGTTTATAACTGGGAGCACACAAGGCGCGGTGCCGGGAGGGGGGAGCCCAGAGGGAACCAATCCTAGGAAAAGGGTTTCCGCCGTCTGAATTGCCTTGTTAAGCAATTTCCAACAATCGGAAAGACAACTGATCCGAGTTTTCAACTCCTGAGCGACAACAGAGCCGAGAAGTGGGACATAAGTGTTGCTTCTCTGAACGTGCCACCCCAGCGGGGCCAGTGGTTTCGCCTTTCCCCCGTTCCCCCCCCCGTCCCGTCGGTCTCGGAGGCTTCCGTCTTAAAGGGGACGCGGCCGCCTGAGGCGCTGGTGGAGGTCGGACGCCCTGGGGCCTGCGGTCCTGGCCTCCGCGCCTCAGCCTGGTCGTTTAACCGGTTCTTTCGCACACAGGTCACCATCCGGGGTCCCGCTCCTTTGCGTCCCGGACGGAGGGATGAGGCAGGGGGCACCCGGGCAGCGCCGTTGCTGCTCCCCCCCGCCGCCCGCAGCCATGGAAACGGGGAGGAGGACGGAGCCCGCAGAGGTACACAAAGCCCCGAGCGGAAAAGGCGAAGCCCAGTGCCGCGGGCGCCCAGCGCGAAGCTGAGGCCGGCGGCGGCCCAGGTCCAGGCCCAGGCCATGGATCCGGTGGCGGCCGAGGCCCCGGGCGAGGCCTACCTAGCGCGGCGGCGGCAGGAGGGCGGCGGGGGCTCGGCGCCGCCGCGCTACAGCCTCTTGGCGGAGATCGGACGCGGAAGCTACGGCGTGGTGTACGAGGCGGTGGCGGGGCGCAGCGGGGCCCGGGTGGCGGTCAAGAAGATCCGCTGCGACGCCCCGGAGAACGTGGAGCTGGCGCTGGCCGAATTCTGGGCCCTCACCAGCCTCAAACGGCGCCACCAGAACGTCGTGCAGTTTGAGGAGTGCGTCCTACAGCGCAACGGGCTGGCCCAGCGCATGAGCCACGGGAACAAGAGTTCGCAGCTGTACCTGCGCCTGGTGGAGACCTCGCTCAAAGGTAGGCGCGCCCGACCCGGCCGGACCCGACCCCCGGCGGCGCGGGCACCCCCCACACCCCCACGGCCCAGGTCCCGCGCCTGACACCCGCAGCCAGACACACCCTCCTTTGCTTGGGGCCTGGCGGTGGGGCGGGGCGCGTCTCCGTCCCCGGATCTGGCCCCAGCACCCAAGTCAGCTGCTGTTTCCCCCAGCTAATGCTGGTGAAGTGCTCACCATTGTGTCTGTAAGTGCGTTGTAATTGTGAGCCATTATTACTAAATGCTGAGCGTTTGGAAGATCCGTGGGCAAGTACGGAAAGAGTTGGATTTCAGAGCTGGCGGCGGTAGAACTTCTCACTTCTGGGACTCTTTCTGCTCCCTTCCCCTTTTCAAAGATAGCAGAAAGAAGAAACTTGACTAAGCGCACCCCCACCCCCTTCCTATTTGCTTCTAGGGATCCTGACACCCTGCAGGCCCCTTCCTCCCCACCTTGGAGACCCCAGCCCCTCCCTCCTGGGCCTCATCCCCCCGGGGCAGTCTAGCAAAGACAGGTTTTTTTTTTCCTGGATCTGTTCTCTGGGGTGCGAATAATAACCCCACAGGTGGGCACAGAACTGTCACGGAACCAGAGCTGGTCTTCCCCCTTCGTTTGGCTCTTCATCTTTCTCGACCCTCTGAGGGTGGCATGGAAGTGATCAGTCTGGGAAAGTGACTGCCCTCATCATAGTTGGGGGGAAGGGTGGGTGGTATGTTTAGCCTGGTTGCCCACCTGTGCCTTGTTCAGACGCAGAAGCCAAGGTGCGCAGAGGTGAGGAGCCAGTGGGGCCTCTCCCTTGGGAGGAGCTAATGGTTGTCTCAGCTCTGGCTTGAAAGTCCTCAGAACTTTGAGAGACAATCCTGTCTATTCATGGTGCCTTGGAGGCAGTTAACCACCTTTGTAGGAAGTCAGGTAGTTCTCTGGCTTTATAGCAGACTTTTGTAGTTTAGATAGTGTGAACGGAGACTTGTCTTGATGCGTCTTGAGTCCGATCCTTTCAAGCTAGAATGGCGCTCTTCCTCTCCATTTGATCTTTAAGAATGGGTAGAGTTTTGGGTGTGGTTATAGGGTCCCCCTTTCCCCCCATTAAAGTTTCTGGCATACTGTGCCCCTGCGCTTCCTCTGGTGAAACTCCCAGTTGTTGGGGCTGGAGTGATAGCACAGCAGGGAGGCGTTTGCTTGCATGTGGCTGAATCGGGTTCCATTCCCGGGTTCCATTCCCAGCAACCCATATGGTTCCCCAAGAACCGCCAGGAGCAACCCCTGAGCATGGCTGTGTGTGTCCCAAAAAGAAAAAAACAAAACTCCCAGTTGCTGTTTTGACAGTTAATGTAGGAGGGCGGGATCAATTTCACCTGACAGTCTTTAAAACTAGGCCTTTCCTTTCCTTCCATCCCAGCAGTCCCGAGAAGCTTATCCTCTCCCTAAGGGTGAATATATTTGTTTTGAGAACAATCCTCCAAGAGATCCTTTAAGCTTACCTGTATTCGATAAGCTCTTCACTTCCATTCTCAGACTGAATTAATTCTCCACTGCGGTTCCTGAATGGTCTGGACCTCCTTATTACACCCTCACCCTTGGGGTATGGGGATTTGCTTCCACTCTCCAGCTCTGTAATGCCCGACTTAAATTTTTAACCTGGGTTTGAAGCCTCTCACGCTTTCCTCACATCGAATTTTGTTAAAGCGACTAGTACACATTCGTTTATTGTTTTCAATAAACGAACTTAGGGGATGGACTAGCTTTGTCAAGTCTTGGCTGAACTGACTACATGGTCCCGAGAGAGAGTACAGCAGGCAGGGTACTTGCTTTGCGCCCAGCGACCTGGGCTTGGTCTCTTGAGCACTGCCAGGAGTGATCCCTGGGCACAGCCAACGGGAAGCCCTGAGCATCTCTGGGTATGGCCCTCAAGGAGAAAGGGGAAGAAAAGTATGCGTTGTTTGAAACTTGGGCTGGAGAGCCCCAGAGACAGTTCAAGGGCCAGGGGCCCAAACCTAAGGCCCTAGCGCTTCCCCCTCCTACTCTGACTCCTCTGGGCCTAGTGCAGTGGGTCACCGAGCATGTCCTGGGAGTGGGCCTCAGCATTGAGCATCGGGCTCTGGACCGAGTGTCCCGCCCCTGAGCTCTGTTTGGGAACACTACCCGCCACCCCCAAATAAAATGTGGAATATCTGTTATCCATCTGCCAGGGCCTGACCTGTTACAGTTACTGTGCTGCTGAAAGCCCCCCAGAGGATGAGGAACTTCCTGCCCGGTTTCAGATCCCCTTCAAGGTTCACAGCCTTCGTAGCCTGCCTTCTTTCTCCAGGTTTCCCACACTTGTTTGATCATGGACTCAATGTTTCCTGCCGTCACAACCAAGTTGGCAGAAATGCACTTATTTTCTTCTCCGAGACCCAGAGACGTGAAATGTCTTGCTCTCAGTCACAGTGCTTACTGTGTCCCTTTCCTGGTGCGAGTCTTAAGAATTGGAGCCTTCTTTTGGTTCAGGGATGCTCTGCTGGATCTTGTGAAACTGATTTTCTTGGCCAGAGCCTAAGCCCTGAGGGGCCCTGAAACTGACTTTTCAGATGTGCATGTCAAGTGTCAATTTCTTCTGGGCTAAACGAGCCTTCTGTTGCCCCCTGTTCTTATGAACGGGACAATAAAGAACAAAACTACTTCAGGTAAAGTATTCCTGACATCTGGTTTCCGAACTTGTGCTCGCTTCGGCAGCACATATACTAAAATTGGTTTCCAAACTTTACAGTCTTCCGAGGGGTGACCAGAGGAATAGTGGGGGCCACTCTTCACGGTGCTGAAGGACGGGCTGGGCATATGCATTGTTGGGGGAATCGGACCCAGACCTCCTGCGTGTAGTTTGCTCACTGGACATCGGGTTTGTAGCATACTGATGTTCAAAGATGTAGGGCTAGGGGCCGGAGCGATAGTCCAGCAGGTAGGGCGCTTGCCTTGCACGGCCGGCCCATGCCGCCCGGGTTTGATGCCTGGCATCCCATATGGTCCCAAGCACCGCCAAGAGTAATTCCTGAGTGCAGAGCCAGGAGAAACCCCTGAGCATCGCCAGGTGTGACCCCAAAAAGCAAAAAAAAAAAGTGTAGGGCTAGAAAAAACACCTGATGACTCAGGGTTCACTACTGGCTCTCTGCTCAGAGATCACTCGTAGTGGAACTTCACTTGATTACTTAACATCCCGTTATTCGTTGATTTGCTCGTGGGTGCCAGTAACGCTTCCATTTGACTCCATCACGTGCCAGTGTAGCCCAATGGCATCTGCTTGCTTCAGGGTTACAAAGAGCCTCAAACCATTCATTTAAAGTCTTGACAAAGTCTGACCATCATGTAGGTGGGTGGCCACGTGATCTTTTGACTTCCCGTGGGATCCAGTTGGTATCCCACATGGGACTTAGTGGAACAAAAGTGTTGGCAGGTATGGGACCCGGTCAACCATGTGCAAGGCAAATGCCTGACCTGCTGTGCTTTTGCTCCAGCCCAGGAACTTGTATTACTTGTATCACTTGTCTTCCCGCTGATTGAGTTGCTCGAGCCGGCACCAGTAACATCTCCATATGTGTCCTGTCACATGCTAGTAGAGCCCAAGGGCACCTGCTTGCTCCAGGAACATAAAGAGCCTCAAACCATTCCATGAGGTCATGGGAATGAGGTCTATAATTGTTACTGGTATTTGGCATATCAAACATGACACAGGTAGCTTGCCAGGCTCTGCCCTGCAGGTAGACCTAAAAGAAATATCTGATTCATTCTTGTCATTCAAGTCTCTGATCATCTTTTTTTGTTTTTGGATTTACTCCTGACACAGTGCTCCTGGGTTATTCCTGGCAGTGCTCAGAGGGACCGTATCTGATTCTAGGATCAGACAGGAGTCGGCCATGCTTGTGGCAGGGTACTTAGTCCCAATACTGTTTGGTAGCTACCAGTCACCTTTTGCTCAGTATTCTGCACCGTAAAATAACTTTTTTTTTTTTTGGTAAAATAATTTTTGAAATAGATCAAAAGTGTTAATCTGTTTTGGAAGTCTCAACTGACCAAGATCTACCTAATTTTGCTGGGTCCCTGTAGTGGTGCTTGCTGGAAAACAACACTTTGCCCCAAAGGAACTTACACTTGAAAAGTTTGAGGACCAGTTGACAACTTAAGTGCTAATCAAGGCCACTGGAGGAAAGGCAAGTTGGCTCATTAATGGGAGCTTTGTTACAGAATTAAGAGTGATGAAAATCTGTAGTTAGTCATAAGTTAGCCGAAAAGATGGGCTTTGAACAAAGGGTGCCCAGAATCCTGTGGATAGGTATAGAAAAGAGAAAGTGAACTTTATTTCATAGCTGGACCAAATAGAAAACATTTGTTTTTCCTTTAGTATTATTTGTAGTGACTATTCAGAAAACATTTCTGTAGTCCTTAAGAAATTATGTAGGGGGCTGGAGCAATAGTCCAGCAGGTAGGGTGTTTGTCTTACATGCGGCCGGCCTGTGCCGCCCGGGTTCGATCCCCGCATCCCATATGGTCCCCAAGCACCGCCAGGAGTGATGAGTGATTCCTGAGTGCAGAGCCAGGAGAAGCCCCTGAGCATTGCCCAGTGTGACCCAAAAATCAAAAGCAAAAGCAAAAAAAAAAAAAAAAAAGAAAAGAAATTGTGTAGAGGTGGCAGATAGACTTCAACATGCTGTTTCCAGCACCCTAAGCACCGAGCTGAAAGTAACTCCTGAATGCCATTGCTGTTGCTTGGACTGGCCATGCCTGACTGCTACATGTGGTCTCTTGCAGGCAAAACATGCTCTCTAGCCATCGAGCCATCCCTGAGGCCCTGATCTTATACGTCTTTTGACAGGATTCCCAGTCCTGTCACTTATCTGGGTTGACTTTCTCTAAAGAATGGAGGCTTTAACAGATTGCTTTTCTTCTTGTTTCCCTTGCTAAAGGATGAGGTCCTGAATGTACCTTAAACTAAAGCCAAGATTCCTGTCACTTAGCTTGCAAGCAGATCTGATAATTGTCAAACTCAGAAATTCTGGTATTGGGTCAGGAGCTAGTATTAGTATGGCAGGTCAGGCACTTGCCTTGCACATGGCTGACCTGGGTTCATTCCCTGGCATTCCGTAGGGTCCCCTGTGCCTGCCTGGATTGCTGCCTGAATGCAGAGCCAGGAGTAAACCCTGAGTACTGAGGGTCTTCCCCAAAACCAAAAAGAAGAGAATAAATTCCAGTTGTTTCTCTAACCTATAACCAAATAAGTTCACATTAGGACCAAATTAGGATGTCCAGGTTTAACTTGGGAGGTTTATGGAACCAAATGCTGAGAAGGCTGGAAAAGCTGGGAGTCCAGACCCCATCTGGGTGAGCCCTAGTTGTGCTTTGCCAGTGACTTGGTGTTTGTGGTACTCTGGATGCCTGTGGATAGCTTGATGTGGGTGGGATGTGGCCTGGGTTCTTTTTTCTTGGTGTGGGGAGAGTGGGGGTGTGTTGTCTAAGGTGCCGCGTTAGAGGAGCTCCACAGTGTCTTATGTGGATGACACACAGTGTGGACTGTGAGGGAGGTCCCCTGGGTCAGAGTTCTCAGTCAGGTCCGATTGCCTTCTGTGGGCCCCCGGCATATCTCAGGGGGACCCCAGGTGATAATCTTCAGCTGGTAGGATGGAGGGAAGAAGGGTGGAAGTGGGGGCTTCGGTTAGAGCTGGGCTGAGGCAGAGTGCCTTGGCGCAGAGGCGTGGGGAGCGAGGGCTTGGAGGGAGAGCAGGGCTTTGCAGAGGTCTGGCTGAGGAATGGGGAACCTGGGGCCCAGAGTGTAGCAGTCCCCCAGAAACTGCATTGTGGTCTTTGACTGCTCGGGCATAAAGGTGGCCTTAGGGAAATGAGTGAGACATAGACTATTGATACTGACGTGGAGTTGGAAGGCCTTGCTCCCGGGTCGTGCTAGTAAGAGCCAAACCAGAGTGACTGATGTGCCAGGAGCTGGGGGAGTGAGTCCCCCTTTCGCAGACTTCCTGCCCACTACCTGACTCCGTCCCAAGTGCAGCGACCTTTTGGAGTCTCCCACAGTGACCCGTTTTCAACAGGAGATTCCCTGAGGTGCTGGGGTTAATGACCTTTCCGGTGTCAGACACCTCAGCAGACGACCAAGCCAGGATCCAGGTCCAGGCAACTGTGCCCTCTCTCTTCTCCCTCTTTTCTCCCTCCTTTCCCTCCTCCTTTCCCTCCACATACTCAAGGGACCATGTCGGGTACAGGAGATTGACCTGGTGTCAACTGTGTGCAAGACAGGCGCCCTCCTCGCTGCACTGTCTCTGATCCCTGAGTCTGCTCGCTGCTGTGCTACACCTTTTGGATAGTGCCTTAAATTCTGGGCTCTTCAGTTTCGTTGCAGGGGTCTTGTGTAGAGTGGGCATAATTGGGAAATTTAATTAGTCCTGTGACACTACTGATCTTTATGGGTCTCCCTGTCTGGGATGCCAGGAGCCTATACTTACATTCCAGTCTTCCCTTGAATGTTTCGGGTCAAACCCTCGCACCCTTTTACTACCAATCCACTGTCTTCCCTACACGAACACTGGGATTCTAGGTACCAGTTTCAAGAGGTGGAGATAACTGTTGCTGTTTAAGAGCTTTGGTTAATTGGGGTTGCATTGGGTAAGGCTTTGCAGTGTAAACTCGAGGAGTTTAACTTCCTAATAGTGCATCACCCTCTTTTCACCCCAGGTTGGGTGGTTTTCTTGGGGCTGGGAGATCTCCAAGTGACTCACAGAGTAGATTCTTACTGACAGTTGTCTTGAATTTACCCAGTCCACTTGCCCTTTACTAGGACTTACCCTGATTTTTGTTCAGTTTTTTACAAAGTATCTTGAGTATACGGTGCTCCAGGTGCTACCCAGCGTAGCCCGCGTAAGCTACTCCTGGGGAAACAGCTGGGGAAGGGAAGGATGAGTTCTCAGGGGTGAACGGAAGTGATTCTGGCCCATGGTAGGCACCCTGTGGCAGAGAGGAACCGGCAGGCTGCCCTGGCCGGTGGACTCTGCATTTTCACAGGGTTCCCTTTAGTAGTAGCCTGGTCTCGTGCCCAAGGAAATCAAGATCCAGGGTGGAGTAACTTGTCCGAGTCAGACCACCTGAAGCACCCGGCTCTAGATTTCCATCCAGGTGCTCTTTGCCATTTTCTGTTTTCATCTGCCTTTTGCTGCTCTTGGCTGTTAGGGACGTCCAGACACAGTAATGTGACTGCACCAAGTCATTGCTCCTCTGGGGTCCAGGTTCCACCAAGAGTCTGTCATAATTCTTACAACAGCCCATTGAGGTGTCTGTTCTGGTTCATGGGGGTCCCTGGGCTATTGCCCGTGTGTCGGGCTCACCTGACCCTGTCGGGAGGGTTGTTGCCGCAGGCCTGACTGTGCCCTGTCCACCCTCACCCCCTTTCTGCTGGCTCTGCATGTTCATTCTAGGCCTCTGTGTCTTGCCCTGGCAGCCACCCCGAGGGGGTCTGTTCTCTAGTGCTGAGTGACATCTGTCTAATCTTATGAAACACTGAACACGCCGTGTGGTGCTGACATGGCCCAAGGTCGCCGAGATACAGAGCAGGACGAAAAGTCTGTTGCATCTTCCTGGACCTGCCTCCTGGTGCCTGGAGCATCTCAGTTCTGATCTGCTGAGCTTTAAATAAAACTTTTTTTTTTTTTTCTTTTTGGGTCACACCGGCGATGCTCAGGGGTTACTCCTGACTCTGCACTTAGGAATTACTCCTGGCGGTTGCACTCAGGAATTACCCTGGCGGTGCTCGGGGACCATATGGGATTCCAGGGATTGAACTCTGGCCGGCAGAGGCCGGCCGCGTGCAAGGCAAACACCCTACCCACTCTGGCCCCTAAATAAAACATTTTAATGTACGACCACCAGAACCAAGGGTGGCGGCATACAGCAAATTCAAACTTGATTTTTCTGGATTCTTTCTAGTTTTAAACGTGACAGTGATTTTATATCTATCCCTTTCCACTTCACATTAAGTTTCCTCATGGCTTGTTATGTGACCTCTTTCTTTGACTTTGTAGTAAATTTTGTTGAAATTCTAGAACACGAACTGAAATTAATCCAAGTGGTGTGTTGTAATTCACGTCTGCTGGTCTTGGCAGTTGGTTTTGGTTCTTCATTGTTACCATACTTTATGGAATATCCATCCTTGGCTATACTTCGGTGCTGCTTGTGGGGGTGGTTTTACTGGTTTTGTTTTTTGTCTTCTTGGTACGTTTACAATAAATTCTGAGAGTGGAGTTTGTTATGTCAGATGGATCGGGTGGTTTTCAGAACTGTGTAGCTATTGTGAAATTGCTCTCTTTGAATATTTTGGTCTTGTAGTCCTCGACTGAAAAACGAAATCTGCACATTGTATGGCTGTCTATAACCGCTTGAGTCTTGGTGAGCGACAGCTCCTTGGATGCAGTGCATAAGAGCTTGGGTCAAAGTGGGAAATGGAATGTCCGAGAAGTTCTGCCGGTGGCATTAAGGCATTGATGGAACTTCACAGTCAGGAATCCAGGTCTTGGAGACTGGTTCCTCGCCCTCTCTGAGACCTGCAGGCAAGTTACTCAACTTGCAAGGCAGAGTGGGTTACGCCTGTTCTCTGAGGAGACTGGGGATTGTGAGGGGATTACGTGGAGCTGCAGATGGCCCCCTTGAGGGCTGGCCCCCAGGTATTCCGAGGAGTTCACAGCATAAAGGTAGAGGGCAACCAGTGGGACAGAGGAGAGCCCAAGGAGGGAAAAACAGTTGGAGGCAGCCATTGGGGGTACAGGCTTAGAATTCCATTTCAGAGTCCTGTGGGAAGCCTGCCTTCCATCATAACCGTCCCACTGTGGCATAAACTAAGGGGTAATTCTAAGCAGGCCATATCAGCACACACTTCTTTGGGGTTCAGAGCCCATATTGGGTGCCGGGAGCAGGCCTGGCTCACTCGCGTGCAAGGCAAATGCTTTATCTGCTGGAAAGCTCTTTTGCCCCTCCCCGCCTCCGAGGGCTGGTGTCTTCCATCTGCTGTCCCAGCTTCCAGAGGGAACTTAGTTCATTCTTTCTAAGACAAGCCCTTTCACCTGTTAAAGCTCTGAGATCAACGCTTAAGTCGATGGTGAGTTAAAGCTTTGCCAGGAGCCTATGTCTCGCTTAAATGGGTATTTTAAAGTTGACTTCTTAGATCTTTCTCAGCTAGATCCGGAATTTTAAGTCATTTGCTGTTTGTGACGAACTAAGTTCAGATCCTTCAGTCAACCATCCACCATGTCTGAGGACCGAATTCTAGCTTCTTTTCCTCCACCCTCTCACCCACCTCCTACATCTCTTTTGGCCTGACCCCAGATTACTTGGGTCCTTTGTGGCCAGGGAACACTTCTGTGCTGTGAGCTTGGCCTCTGACCCCTCGGGGCTGCCCTAACAGCACCCTTCTCCACCGTGTTCTGGGCTGTGGTCATTCTGTTCCTAGGCTTTCCTCTGCCTGACAAGTATTGTCTATTCAGGAAATGTTCAAATGGAATTTGCTAGAACATGGAAGTAGAGCTTCTGGAGGAGGCTTGGAAAACAGCTTGTGGACACCCCCTGGTCGGCTGCCCCATGCTCTAGGGGCTCCCCTTTTCTAGACTCCTGCCGACTTTTGTCCTTAAGCTAAGGCAGTTTCAAATTTCTGAATAAAGCCACCTTCCTCTGGGCGTCTTACACATTTATTCTCATGGGGAATGGGATGGGAGACCATTGCTTTGCTTCTCATTTTCTTCATTTTTTTTTTTTTTTTTTTTTTGCTTTTTTGGGTCACACCTGGCAATGCTCAGGGGTTACTCCTGGCTCTGCACTCAGGAATTACCCCTGGCGGTGCTCAGGGGACCATATGGGATGCCGGGATCGAACCAGGGCCGCCATGGGCCGCCGCGTGCAAGGCAAACACCCTACCCCTGGGCTATCGCTCCGGCCCCGCATTTTCTTCATTAACTGCGGCATAGAATATATTTTGAAATTAATTCTCTGATATCTACCATTGGACTTGAGGGAAAAGGCAGTAAGATTAATCTGAAGGTGGGCCTGCCTGTCTAATAAAACACACTTCTTAGCTCTGCGGGCTGCGACAGCCAAGCTGCTGGAAGGACTGGCTGTGTGTGGTGTGGTGCCTTAACTGTCCTTGGTCTCTGGGGCACAAGCGGTGGGTGCTGACCTGGTGAACTGTGCCTTAGTGGCTGTGGGCTCAGATGTGCCTGCAGAAGTCATGGGGAGCAAGGCCCTTCCAGAGAATGACCTGGTCTAATCACAACAAGGATTTTAGCTCTGACAGCCCAAGGAGGGTGATGTGGTCACATGCTTTTACTTTATTGCTTTACTATCACCTTTTGTCTAACTTGTGGAAGAAAACTTAATTCTGTGGCCTGTGCTGGGGTCCAGGCTGGATGTGTATATCAGTTACATCAGGGTGTGCTCACCTGCTTACCCCCAAATACCGCAGGCTGCAGACTGTCAATGATGCCTGCTGCTTAACTCACAGTAATTCACTGTGAGGTTGTATTGTGTTGGCAGGTGAGAAGACTGAGACTTGGAGGCGCAGGGACTTGTCCCCTTGGCCATTTTTCCAGTGTTTCGTTTTCAGTGGGCAGAGTCAGCACCTAACCCTGGGTTTATGCTCTTTTGTGTCCTTCACCTTGGTTTTTAATTTACTTTTGGGATCACACCCAGCAGTGCTCATGGCTTACTCCTGGCTCTGCACTCAGGAATTGCTCCTAGCAGTGCTCAGGGGACCATAAGGGATGCTATACTACCCCGCCAACTCTGTGTCTTTTTTTTTTTCTGATAGAAAAGCCCTGGGCCCTCCTGTCTTCCTGTGAAGTAGCTCACAAGCCCAGGTGGGCAAATAAGTCTGGGAAGAGGGCTGGGAGTCTCACATACTCTCAGGGATTTCAGTGGGCAGCTGGAGATTCTCTCTGAAATAAGCCCAAGGCCCTTGGCCTGTGTGAAGAAGAGCTTTTTGTCTTTCTGACAAGTAACTGTTGACCACTTTTCCATTCTGTCATGCCCAGTGTCTGCGTCTCCCTCTCTAGAACTTTCCTCTCAACAGCGCCCTCCTATAAGCATCTCCTGGGCTTAACCTGACTCCCCAGCCGCTGCCCCATCGGCCCCACCCTCACTCAGGGCAAGCCCTTTTATTTTTTGTCCTTGGATTCCCATAACCTGGGCTTAGACTGAGTCTGTTTTGCAGACTTGTTTTCTTTTTTACTTCAGTTGCCATAGTTACTAACTTTGTATATAAAATAATCATTATTCCCCACCCTTTATTTCCCCACTAGAAGTTTCACTGTTTTCTGATGTGGCCTTTGCACAAGGAATTTGATGACTCTTTAATCATTTCCTGTCTGCTTCTATCACCAGCGAACACTTCTTGCTCTTCTTTTATGGCTCTTTCCCTGGAGTTCGGAATGATTTGGTCTTCAGATCCCTCCTTTATTTTGCAGTGCTCTGAGATCGAGAGCCTCCGACCCATTCGCACTGGTGATCTAAAAGGAAAATTAAAAAGAGGATTATGAGATGGGAAACAACTGATTAAAAAACCCCATCTGCCCTCAACTGGTTCTACCTGTATTACTTCGATTGTAATGTAAACACATTATATAAGTCCAGAGGAAGTGAGCTCTGTCCAGTTCGGTCAGAAACCGAAAGCTTTGCCCTTACCCATCTATTCATCTTCGTGCCTCAACCTCCAACTCCCAAACCACTGGCTTTGGTAGACTGTGCCTTGGCAACTCCAGGCTCTTGGGCTAGTGGGGCATCCTCCCTGTCACCAGTTCTTGCAGTAAAGTAGAGGAGGCGGGGACAAGTGACAGGGGCTGTATGGAGAGGTGCAGCCTTTATTTGGGTGGTTTGTTGGTTGCTTGTCACCAAAGACCATATCCTCTGTTCCCCTTTGTATGGGAATCTGCCTTCAGGCTCTGAGTCAGTCACAGTTGATGCTTGTGGGGGTCCCCCCCCCCTCCAAAGCAGGCCCCATCTCCACTCAGCCGAATAAGGCATACCTAGGCTTAGCATTGGGGACAGTTGTCATCAAGAAATTTCCATGGAGTGACTCTGTGTCCATAAATTACTTTATGAAGAATATTGGGGAGGGGGTCCTGGCCGGAGCAATAGTCCAGCGGGTAGGGCGTTTCGGGTTCAATCCCGGCATCCCATATGGTTCCCCGAGCACTGCCAGGAGTAACCCCTGAGCATCGCCGGGTGTGACCCAAAAAAGCAAACAAAAAAAAATGAATATTGGGAGTTGTTTGGAGATGCTAGCTACACTTTCTTCTAATTCTTTTTCATTGGATGAAGCAAGAAAGTCTTTATTGAAACTTACTTAGAAAGATGGGGTTGGAAAAGGAAGAAGTCCATGTTGGAATGATAACGCCATCTCCTAGAGCAGAACTAAGCAAGCAAAGCTACGTGTCCGGGAGAACACGGGCTTGGCGAGCAGCTGCTGGCTGCACTGTCCCTGCTCTGAGAGTCGGGAGGCGTTCAGAAAGGGATCTGCAGCCTACGGCCTTACAGTCTTAGTCCACACTTGGTTCTGCTTCGGATCCCACTTCACTTTTGCCCTTTTTATACCTCTGCGATCCATTAGTTCCAGCATCTGTTATCTGTTCCCCTCTTACCACTTAGAATGTCCTCCTTGCTGCCTAGTCCCGCAGCGTCATTCAAGTCCCGCCCCTCCTTTATGCCTGGTGGCTCTGCCCATACTCCTGACCCTTAGCATTAAGGAGTTGGGGGCGGGAGCGATAGTACAGCGGGTAGGGCATTTGCCTGCCATGCAGCCAACCTGGGTTCGATTCCCAGCATCCCATATGGTCCCCGAGCACTGCCAAGAGTAATTTCTGAGTGCAGAGCCAGGAGAAACCCCTGAGCATCACTGGGTGTGACCCAAAAAGCAAAAAAAAAAAAAAAAGCATTAAGGAGTTGGGCGGTGTCGTGCAACACTCCAGAGACGAGGTGTACGTCTTGCTCGTGCTGGACATGTGGTGGGCTCACAGGGATGCCCTGGGTGGGAGTAGGCAGGTCGGGAGGACAGTCCTGCCACACAGACATTCGTGTCCTCTCCACGCCTCACCTTGTTTCATCAGCAGCCCTGGGTAGTGCGGGGTTAGCCTGCGGGATGCCTGGTAGGGTATGGAGCAGTGAAGCGCGGTGGCTTTGTGGTCAGGTGGATTATTATAGGGAGGGACTGTCTCCTCCTCCGTCCAGTGTGGCTGATCACAGTGTCAGGTGCCGGTGTGGCACAGCATAAGAGGGACCATGTGGCTGCTCACTGATGGCAGCCGTAGAGACTGAGAAAGGTGAGCCACGTGGCCTCCCGGCCGTTCACCTGTTTAAGCCAGTCATTCCCCACATACTCGAAATTCCTAAGCCTAGGTGCTGCGCATCGGTCCCTGCGTCATACCTGCCCCATCTCCGCTGGTCACAGCTGACTCTTCCCCAAGAGTCAAGGTGGGTCTCCTGGTGGGAGTCGGCCGGGTGCCCGCAGCCCTGTTCCTCCTGGCCGGAGCCCTCGGGCCCTGCCACCCTCTAATGTGCTGCTTCCCGGTAGTCTGCAGGGGTGTGAATGTGCCCGTCTCACTCAAGCTCTCTCCGGTCTTCCTTTGATTCAGGAGAAAGGATCCTGGGTTATGCGGAGGAGCCCTGCTATCTCTGGTTTGTCATGGAGTTCTGTGAAGGTGGAGACCTGAATCAGTACGTCCTGTCCCGGAGTCCGGACCCAGCCACTAACAAAGCTTCATGCTCCAACTCACGAGCGCCATTGCCTTCCTACACAAAAACCAGATCGTGCACAGGGACCTAAAGCCAGACAACATCCTCATCACAGAGCGCCTGGCACCCCCATCCTCAAGGTGGCAGACTTTGGCCTAAGCAAGGTCTGTGCTGGCTTGGCCCCCGAGGCAAGGAGGGCAATCAAGACAACAAAAATGTGAATGTGAATAAATACTGGCTGTCCTCAGCCTGCGGCTCAGACTTTTACATGGCCCCCGAAGTCTGGGAGGGACACTACACAGCCAAGGCGGACATCTTTGCCCTGGGCATTATCATCTGGGCAATGATAGAAAGAATCACTTTCATTGACTCTGAGACCAAGAAGGAGCTCCTGGGGACCTATATTAAACAGGGGACCGAGATCGTCCCTGTTGGTGAGGCGCTGCTAGAAAACCCAAAGATGGAGTTGCACATCCCCAGAAACGCAGGACTTCCATGTCTGAGGGGATCAAGCAGCTCTTGAAAGATATGTTAGCTGCTAACCCACAGGACCGGCCTGATGCCTTTGAACTTGAGACCAGAATGGACCAGGTCACATGTGCTGCTTAAAATTCAGGGCAAAGCATCTTGGGTGTTTTTTAAACTAGGTGAGTGAACTTTCTGTTCTGCATGAACACTTCCTGGACTGGATTCTGCCTCCTGGGCCTGGACTAGGCCTCACAGAGGTGCGGGGTGAAGGCAGGGTGGAGGCAGCTGAGAGATTGTCGTCAAAGGCCTCCCCACCACCCAGGAGGGGGTGCAGCCTCTTGATAAGGAAATGGTTGTCACTGCTTGAGTGAGATGGGAAGACTAGAGAAATCGGAGTGTGTGAGCCGAGTCTCAGGGTTTCAAGAAACATTTTCTCGCTTAATAAATGCTTATTTTAGAAAATGCAAAAGAAGTATAGACACGCTTTTTTTCCCCCAGAGAGCAAGTGCAATCCTTCATATTCTTCTATTCACGTCATTTCTGTGTAGTTTAGGTCAGACTAAACTTAGTTTATATCCTGCTCCTTGCACTCACTGATTGAGCCATCCCCATGACATACTTTGAAAATATGGCTGGAGATTGTCACTCGATCTGTTGTGTTGTACATATCAGTATCTCTGTATATGATGGGACTGTTGTTTCGATATCAGAGGGGTCTCCCTTGCAGGTCCTTACACGGTGCAGAAGGCATTATACTTAATGGGACTCAGTAAATTTTAATGTCCTCTTCATTTGCTAGGTCCTGTGGTAGGCTCTGGGGTAGTGGGAAGCAGGAACCTGTCCCATTTTCCTTCTGCAGCTGAGTTTGGAAACAAGCTAAAAACTTTCATCCACATTTCCTTAGGAGAGAGGTACTAAAAGAAATAAAACATTGAGGAAATGGTTCCTCAGGAGTAGATTGGGGCCAGGAGGGCATGTTCCAGGTCAGAACCAGCCCTCTGTCACAAACTCAAGCCTGAGGTCCCCTAGCCCGTTGAGAGACTCCACCATGTTTGGGTCAGTGAAGAATGTTGAACTTAAGGTAACCCAGAGAGTGGACAGAGCTGAGGTAGAAAATCCAAAAGTGTGTACCAGGAGCAACAGCCATGGGTCTGACCAGAGTCTGGGCTGTGAGTGAGGGAAACAGAACCAGAAATGAGAGAAGCAAAGCCTGAAGGTGACTTCAGCATCGGCATTTGGGAGCCATCCGAACAAAGTAGAGAACCACATAGCCTTAAGAATTGCTGCGTGGAACTGGAGCCATAGCACAGTGGGGAGGGTGTTTGCCATACGTGCGACTGGCCTGGGTTCAATCCCCGCATCCCATATGGTCCCCGGCACCACCAAGAGTAATTCATGAATGCAGAGCCAGGAGTAACCCCTGGACATTGCTGGGTGTGATTAAAAAAAAAAGAATTGTAGCATGTATGGACCAGGAGGGAAGGCACTTGCCAAGCCCAACTCGATCCCCAGCATCACGTGCTCTCCTGAGTGTGGTCGGGTACCACCCAGTCCCTGCCCACCCTTAGCCCAAGCCCCTCAAAATAGCTGCAGCATCTGCCAGTTGAATTGAGAAAAAGGTTGGATACTGGAGGGACAATTGGGTCGGTTATTTTCTAAGTAGAAACTCCTTAGGTTTGTTTCATGGGAAAAGGGAACAACCCTAGACCTCCATAAGTGCTTGATGGTCTCACACATGCCGTTTTGTTTCATCTTTCAAAGCCTGCAAGGAGAAAAGTCATTGTTCCAGCCTCTTGGTTTAAGGTTGGATGGGCTGTGCTCACACCCCACTGTCCTGCTCTCTTTTGCCTAGTATCAGTAGGTAAGCTAGATATATTTAATGAGGCCTTGAGATAAGGTGGTGAGTTCCCTGGCCGGCTGGATTTGCCAGCCTTGATTTCAGAGTGGTGGATTGGAGATGAGGTGGTGGAGGAGCAGGATGCCAGGGCTCACCAGGAGGAAGCCGTAACCGGCCAGGCAGAGGCCAATCAACTGGGGCGGGGGGTCCTCAGTCCCTCCCCCAGCGTCTGATTTCTTAGTAGAGCTGGTAAATATTTAGTTGAACCTGGCTACAGCTGTAATGTTCTCATTGAAGTTCTCTGCGGAGCGAGTCGTGGACTCTTGCAGTTCTTCTGCAGACTTTGAGTCCCTTCCAGGTGTCAGGCCAGTTTATCCTCGGGCCCACGAGTAAGCGAACATCCGTCCCTAAAACCCAATTTGGAGTAGTATCGTGTTAGGCCCCTAACAGGGATGGCTAGACAGTGTTTTAATTGTATTTCATGCTGTCACTTCCCATTTCTAGCTCATCTTTGCGCTTCTAAAAAAAGACCTCTTAGAATTCAAGTTTGCCCTGGGGTAGGAAGGAGGCTGTCACTGGAAGAAGGACCTGAATTTGGGTTAGGATTATGGAGATGTCACGACTCATTGAGATCACGGCCCTCGTTTGGACATCCATACTTGGGACGTGCATTCGCCAGCTAACTAGGAGTGATTATTTCGACCAGCGAGCTACGTGGTCTTGAGATAGGAATAGAGTTACTGCTGTGAGCCCCTGACAGCCGGTGAGTAAGTCCTTCCGCGCTTACCTTGCCTTATCCTAGCTGGGCTCTCACATGTGTGGATTCTGGACCCAGAGCTTTGTGACCAAGGAGCTGACTCTTGCAGAAACTTGTGTATAAAGAAATCCGGTTTGAATCGGGAGGAACTGTTGAGTCCAGAGCATTTCCCCTAAGCTTTACAGGTGGGGATGCTAATTCCTCCTATTTTCTTCGTATTTATTGACAAATCATTTGCCAAGGCTGGCTTAAGGTACAGAAGATGGTACAGAGCAAACCCGAAATGCTAGTGGTTTGGAGCCTATGTTCTATAAGGATACACAAGACATCATAGGTAACGTTTCAGACAGTGCTATGCGGAGAAGGCCAGAGCTGGGGAGAGATCCGAGAGCAAGGCAGAGAGCTGAGGGTCTTCTGGACAGGGACTCATTCTGGCGCAAGGAGCGGAAAGAGTTCGGGTGAGGAGTTTTTGGAACAAGGGAGCAGTTTGGAGAGTGACAGGCTGGGAGTCACCTAGAGTGGAGCTGCGACAACTTTGTGAGGATTCGGGCCTGTGTTGTGAGCATGTTGGGGTGCCACTCTGTTCACAGCTGTCTCATCTGATCTTTCGAGAGGGTTACCCCTGTGTTCAACAGTAAGGGAAACGTCAGGGATCCAGATAATGAACAGTCGAGAGGAGGCCTTGATTGCGCTTGAGGGATGTTCAAGCCAGAATTCATTCTTGCTGGAGGGTCAGTCAAAGAGAAAAGTAAGGATGACTTGAAGACTTTGGCGTGGGCGCCTTTGCAGGAATCCAGTGGCCACCAAGTACGTTGGGAACTGCAGCGGAGGAGGCAGTTTGGCGAGAGAAAGTTAGTTTTGTCATCTGAGAGTGAGATGCCAGCTCCACTGGGAGTAGGCCGTCGGGTGAGGCAATTTCAAGGGAGCCATTTATAGAGATTAAAATCCAGAGAGCATGTGGGGTCAGCAGTGTCTGTGGGGTTAAGCTGCTTGCTTTGCTTGGAGTCAACTCTTCAATCCTGGCCCTATTATGGTGCCCCAGCTCAGAGACAGAACCTGGGTATCCTCTCATTACTGCTGGGTGTGGCCCGAATAAAAAACGGGTAAGGGAGACAGTACAGTGGGCAGGACGCTTGTCTGGCATGAGGCTGACCCAGGATTGATCTCTGGCATTCTATAGAGTTCCCTGAGCACTGCCAGAGTGATCCCCAAGCACAGAGCCGGGAATAAGGCCCTGAGTACTACCAGTGGTGCCCCCAAAAAAAAAAAAATTAAAATACAAGGATATAGAGACATTTTGAAAAATGACTAATCTCTAGACTGTCCTAGAGAAACATCAGGGGTCAGCTATGGCACGTGTGTTCCAGGAGGCCAAGTTCGTGAGGACCGAGACTGCCCTAGTGGGCGCAACAGGTGCGAAGTCATCACTTGATCTCTGCTGGTGGCGCTGAGTGCAGTATTGGCGCTAGACAGTGGCTCTGTGTTTGCTGTGAAGGCTTCGCCATTCTTGCAAGGCCTATGGGAGGTTTTATTTTTGGATTATACCCGTGGATTTTGGGGGTATTAGGAATTAAAAGTGAGAAATGTTACTTTTTATAGTTTATGGAAAATAATTTTCAAAAGAAGAGGCCAGTGGCTTTCATAGACGCCCTTCAGAATGCTGCTGTGAGGCGAGGGGCTGAGGACGGGAGGTGTCATTGGAGACCAGAGGAGAGGATCACAAATGAAGGGTTGGTCTCTGGAGCCTCAGGCTGTCAAGGGAAGGGGAGGGGGTGGCAGCTGCCTGCTATACCCTGAAGTGGGTGACTAGAGCCTTGCCTGATAGGGTTTTGTTTTGGAGGTTTGGGGGGAGCTCAAAGCAGAGAAAGTTTGGTGGACCCAGTAAGGGAGGAAACCGATTCCTAGCCGGTGTTACAGTAACCCTGTTGTCAGGCTCTGTGAAACAATGTAAAAGTGCAGATGACAGTAACATTTAAGTTGCTGCTAAAAGGTTTCCAATTTTTTTGTTTTTGTTTTGGGACCACACCTGGTGATGTTCAGGGCTCACTCCTGACTGGCGGGGGGAGCCGTAAGTTGTGTTGGTGAGCAAAGCAAGACCTGTCCCATGCAAGGCGCTGAAATGTTGCCACAGTGAATTTTGATTTATGGAATTTCCATTCCTTGCACTTTGGGTTGGAAATATGGGATTCCTGTGAAAAGAGCCTAGCTTCTTCAGCTAGTGGACGTCCCATCTGGGGCCGCTAACTGACTTGGGGGTTCATGAAAAATTGGGCAACAGTAAGTTTCTGATCATGCAGTTGCCACAGATGAACTCAAATCAACCATGTGAGAATTCTGAGGTATGTCTGGCAGTGCTGGCGTGTGTTTCATTAAAAGATAATACTCTGCCTGCGCTTAAATTTGGGACATAGGGGCTGGAGCGATAGCACAGCGGGTAGGGTGTTTGCCTTGCACGTGGCCCACCTGGGCTTAATCCCCAGCATCCCATATGGTCCTCCGAGCACCACCAGGATTAATTCCTGAGTGAAGAGCCAAGAGTAACCCCTGAGCGTCGCTGGGTATGGTCCCCAAAAAAAGCATAAATAAATAAATGCTAAAAATTGGGGCATAAAGTGGATGC
Organism: Cryptotis parvus; assembly: GCA_021461705.1. Taxonomy (NCBI): domain Eukaryota; kingdom Metazoa; phylum Chordata; class Mammalia; order Eulipotyphla; family Soricidae; genus Cryptotis; species Cryptotis parvus. Next base: position 21,453 of record JAJIBD010013469.1, on the reverse strand, counting down.
TAATGGAAAAGTTTCAAGAAGTCCTGACTTCGAGAACTGAGTTCCATTTCTGTTATTGCTGTCTGACTTCAAGTTTTCACTCCTAAAAGGAGGTAGATGGTTTGTCTGGCTGAGATTGTTGGGAGCCTCACAAGAGGTTGTGAAGGTTACGGAGGTGATGTGCTGACTACATAAACTGCCTTGATGGCATTATTTTAGTACGATACTAAACACTTGTCCTGGCAAGGATTGTCTTGTGTCTATCCCCTCAAAAGAATGGGTTTTAGTCTCTCCTTTTGTTAGGATCATCAAATGGCTTTTTAAAAACAAAAAGACACCAAGAACTAGTCAAGGCAACTCTGTCCAATTGCTTGCTCCTGGGGAATAAAAAAAAAAAAGTGTTTGCATTTAAAGATTACTCAACTCTGTGTCCCATCTCACCCTTATTTGTCACTTTCAGGAGATGTTTAGTAATTCCTAATGGCTCCCACTAGCCAGCCACAGCCTTACCCAAAGCAGGAAGCCGGCCAAGTTCCAGGTGCCGCCGCCCGCGTGCTGCTGGGGAGGGTGTCGTGGGATGAGGGCATCGGCGTTTGCAGCCAAGTGTGCTGCTAGTACACAAACCTGGGTTACTAGGGCCTTCCGAGCCAGGGCCTTTGAATGATATTTATTTGGCGTGGGCAGCTCAGGCCTGCTGCGAGAAATCAGATGTTGGTGTGGACCTGAAGGGTCATGGAAAATATTCTTTGCTTCCTATGTTATCTTGGTCGCTGCAGGACCAGCTTTCTTATTGAAGTAATAAACTATACCCATATCTGTATCTTTCTCTATATCCATCCCTGGCCTCCAGTCCAAAGAAGTGGCTCTGGGCGACCCACATCAGCCTTTGGTCCGTGTTTCAGATTTTGTTTTATGAGATTTGTGGTTTTATGAGATAGTCTTGGGGAGTGGGGGTGTCCCTAAAAAGCTTGGGGGTCCTTAACAGTCTTGGGGAATCAGCTTTATTAGTTCCGCTGACAGTCCATCTCAGGCTTGCACGTAGTGAAGCTGCCCGCCCAGACAGTTGCTCTTTGGTTGGAATTCTGTCCAGATTGTATCCCACTGTCAGGTTAATGAGAAGTGATAACGGGAGGGGGTGGTGATGCATAATTAATGTGGTTTGTTTTAAACAGCTTCAAACAGTCCCTGAAGGGCAAATTAAACAGGGGGTGTTAGGTGAAATCGGGGACCCAGACTGAGTTAGATTAGGTCTCTGGGCCTTCCTCTCTGGCCGGGACTAACCCAGAAGCACAGAGACCTGTCCTCCCAGTGGGGGTGCAGGAGGATGGGGGTGGCTCCTGGGGCTGATACACACCCCTCAGTCTTCCCTTTGTGAGTTGGGGGCTTGGGGAGAGCTTGGGCTCTGCAGGAAGGCGACCTGCCAGAGATGGTGATTAATGATTGGCCCGGTGCTGAGTGCTCTTGGATCATTATTTTAATGTTTACTTCTTTCAGGTAGCTTGCAGGGTCCTAGGGACTTCATAGAAAGGCATAGGAGCAAATGCTAGGTTTGAACCCCAGTCTTTAGTCCAGCTGTATCCTGAATGTTGCTTCCTTGAGGCGGACATTCCTGGTGTTTTCATTACTGAAGTGCTGAGTCTTCCCGCCCCACCAGCACCGGATGTGGCACTGCCTGGCTGATGCCAGGCTAACAGTGGGTTTCGTCCTTTCAAGAAGTTCCAGTGAAAGGCCGGTCAGGTAGCCCCGAGGGAGGTTTAGCAAGGAGAACTGTATGGAAAGGGGGTTATTTGGCTGAAGGCTCCACTCCCCATTTTTTTGTTTTTTGGTCCCACTGATACATTTCCACTCAATCTCCGAGCCTTAACTACAGAGCGAGGATGTCTGTGCCATCCTTACCCCAGAGTGGAAGAGGTAAAGAAGTGGGGTGCTGCTCCCAGCAGGAGAACATTCGGAAACTGGGTGCTTAGCGTGCAATGGTTCTCTGATCCGTGCTGGTCTAAAAAACCCCACCCCCAACCCCCAGCCACTTGAGTCCTGATATGGCCTTCCCCGCACGTGCTTGGTGCCAGGGAGCTAGCACTGGCCACGGCGCGTGCCTTAAATGTGGCTGACCTTAGTTCAGTTTCCGCACCGTATGGCCCGCCCCAACCACCACCAGGACAGCCCCTGGAGGCCCGGAGCATTGTCAGGGCTGTCCTTGGTAAGGGGGGATCGGGGTGCCCACAGTTTGCATTCTAGGGTCCTCACATTGCAATGTGGGCCTAGAATCACCAAGGAGACCACCCTCTCCCAAGTACCCGGAGTGGAAGCCCCCGGGAAGACCTGCTGGCTGGCAAGCCACGCCTAGGGGCTGCTTCTCTTCTGAGACCCTGACTCCACAGGGCAGCTCTGGGACTGGCCTCTGGCCTTGTCTCTGGCTGCAGTGGTCCCTGGGAGTGTTGCTTCCAGGTGGGAAAGGCCGAGGTTGGTCAAGGCCAGATGGTTCCCAGATGGGGCCTTTGTCCCTGCTGTGGCAGCTTGAGGCTGGAGCCAGCCTCAGCAGAGGAAGCTGCCTCTTAGTTATGTAATGGGGGCGGTGAGCAGGGCTTATGTGTCTCTTTAACCTCTGCAGGAGGAGATGAAGCATCGTAAGGGACTTGCCTACCCTAGGGCCGCCGTGTTCTCGCCACCCCACCAGCCCTCTTGGCCCTACCTAGCCTCGAACATCCCGGGGACAGGTCAGACCCCCCAGTGTCCTCCCGGCTCTGTGCTGCTGCCTGGGGTCCTTCCAGCTCTCGTTTCCCCTGGTGAGGGACTCGGGACACTCCCACCAACAGGAACAACTTCTCGTACTCAAACTTGCTTCTGGTTCCCTTGTGCAGGCCAAGCCTGCACTTTAGTGTTGGGCAGATTCAGCGCTTTGCCTGTGTTAGTACCATGTTCTCTGCATAGCTGCTCCTTGATTTTATTTTTCCATGCAGCAGATGACAAAAGCTGGGAATCACTTTACTGAGAGAGTGAGTTGGACATACGGCATCCAAGAGGCAAAGTCCTCTCCCCGCTCCCCCTTCTCCCTGTATAAGGCCCCTTTGTTTTGGCTCTTGGGGTGTGGTGGGCAGGGAGCATAGAGGAAATTGGGCCTCCATAGATTCAGGGCCTCCTGGTTCAGCTCAGGGCTCGCTCCTGGTGGTGTGTGGAGTTACATAAAAACAAACACCTTAACAACCCTGTTAAGGTGCTTCAGCCCCCCAAATATCTTTAAAAGTCTCTTGGGATAGTTTTCTATTTCATTTTGTTTTTGCTTTTTGGGTTACACTTGGTGATGCTCAGGGGTTACTCCTGACTCTGCACTCAGGAATCACTCCTGGCGGTGCTCTGGGGACCGACCGTATGGGATGCCAGAGATGGAACCTGGGTCGGCTCTGCACGGCAAATGCCCTACCCGCTGTGCTATCTCTCTGGCCCCTGGTTTTCTGTTTTGAGATGCACGGAGGGTCCCCTCCAAAATCTCGAGGTGTCCCCAAAGGGAATTGGGGTACAGTGTTGCCCCAGTGCAGTCACCCATATTCTGACCTTTTTTAGCCTAGGAATTCCCTCCACTCCGTAAGCTGAGACAGGGCGGTAACGTCAGTCACACAGACACAGCCCCAGCCATGGGCAGGGGTGGGGAGAAAAGGCGCCCACACAACCAAGACATGGACAGCAAGAGGCCAGTGGGAGACCCCAAGTCATATCCCACCTATGGGGTACCAGAGACCCCACAGTGAAGGGGGCAGAGGGTGCGGGTGATAGGACGAGTCTGACACCAGTGCAGAGGGGGCCCTGATGTGGCCAGACCCACTTGTCCTCCTCTCCCCTGCTCCTGGCATGTGCCTGTTGCAGTGAGTTTAGCCTGGCTCTTGGCAGGGTGAGACCCGAGCAAAAAGTAAGCTGGCTGGTTATCAATCTCCCTGACCCCTGAGCCCGGTGACTGCGCCAGGACTTGGGGTAGGACTGTGTGCTCTCCATCTCACATAAGGAGGCTGGCCCACGGCTGGTTTGGGGAGTGAAGCCAGACCTGGGTTAGGGGGCAGGTACCGGTGGGGAGGGGGATGCTTCTGAGAGATCAGGGGTTAGCAGTGGGCATGAGAGGTTGACCCTTGACTGGAGCTGGCTGTGGCCAGGGCAAGGCAGGCCCAGAGACAGTGGAGGGTGTGATTGGAGAGGTTTAGGCTGTGTAACCAGGGCATCAGAGGAGGCCACACCTCAGGATTTGTCAGAAAGAGGCATTGTGCTGGGTTCAGGCCTCAGCTATTCTCCTAAGTAGTGAGCAAGGGGGCCGGAGCCATAGTCCAGCGGGTAGGGCGTTCGCCTTGCACGTGGCCAGCCTGGGTTCAATCCCTGCTGTCCCATATGGTCCCCCAAACGCCACCAGGAGTAATTCCTGAGTGCAGAGCCAGGAGTAACCTCTTGAGTATCCCAGGGTATGACCCAAAAAAAGCTTTAAAAAAAAAAGCTGTGATATTCCTCTTCGGGCCGGCCGCCGGAGCTGTGGTGAAGTGACCAGCCTCCCTCCTGACCAAGTAGGGCAGCCCCACTTCATTTTCAAGAGGGAGTCCCCCAGGGTGGGGTGACAAGGCAGTGGGGGTTGGAGCCCTCCAGCGTGGCTGTGGATTCAGAGGCAAGGCAGACCTTAATGCTGCCAGCCGAGTTTAAAATAAATCAATACCATAAAATACTGCAATGAATCTCCCAACTCAAAAGGAATTTCACTTTCAGTTAGAGGTGCCAGGGGAAAGCTATAACTCAAGCCTGCGCTGCACACAGGTCAGAATTCTGTATTTTGTTTCTTTGTAAAAGAAAGTGATGTCTGGGGACGGGACTGAAGGAGTGGCTGAGCCCGCGCCAGGCTGGGCAGTTGAGGGAGGAGAAATAGCGCAGCCTTGGGAGGCAGCAGGGAAACCTGCAGCCTCGGTGTGTGTGGGGGGGTGTGGGGGTCTGTGGGGGGGGACCCTTGACTTTCCTCATGGGGCAGTGGGTGGAGGGGCTCGGTGCCGCATGTTGCGGTGGTGGCCGTTGTTGACTGCTCCAGCGCAGAAGTGAGAAGTGATGGCAGCCCGCTGACGCACACCGTTCTCGCCTCCCTCCCTTTGGGAAAAGAACACCCTTAAATGTCACCCTTTTGTTGTCTTCTCAGCCCCAGCAGACACGTCTGGGACATGTCCTCCCAGAGAGCGGTAGCCTGGCTTCCAAGTGTCATGCTCTCAGATCTTGGCAGCGCCCACGGCCGGCCCAGCCCTGCCCCAGACCTAGAGAACTGGAAGTTGCAAGTGAAACCTCATTTGTTGTTAGTAACCAGATCTCACGCTTGGATGTGGCTGTTTGGACGGAGCCTGTAGTTTGCACGGGGCGCAAAGGGCCTGCCCCACCCCGGACGAACAACAGGCCGCTTTCTTACCTTCGGGCTGCAGCCCAGGAGCCTAACTCAGGATCCAGATGTTCCCTCTGACGGGCTGCACTCAGCAATTAGGGCTGGGCCACCCCGGCCTGGCACACAGCCTTGGGTTCCAGCCCTCTCCCGTTTCCCACCGACCCAGACTCCTCAGTAGGAGGAGCCAAGGGGGTCACAATGGGAGTTTCTGTGTTGAGATTCTGGTCTGGCCCAGCGCTGGGAGGCAGGAGGGGGTTTCCTCCCCCACGATGAGGCTGCCACCGCTTGAGATGGTGACAAGTCGGACCTCAGCGGGTGTCAGGCATGAGCGGCAGGTGACTGTTCTCTTCCCGTGGTCCTATGGGGGGCTAGACTCTGGCCTCGAGTGCTGGGTCCCTGCCTGATTCTAAATCCAGCTCTGATTTCTAAATGTCTTGTCGCATCCAGGAATCCAGGGGCCTCGGCCCAGCGAGGTGGCTCAGGGGACGGAGCCGCCCAGGGTTCTGAACCTAGTTTTTAACCTGGCACCACTAAAGGGGCCTCTGAGCAGCACCGGCCTGAGCATTGAACCATCCGACCCTCCTGGTGGCCTGAGAGCACCATGGGATGCTGCTCATTACACGCACGGTGGTCGTGGGTCTGTGCCGGAGTAGGTACGCCCGGCTCCCACTGTGTCTCCGCTCGGCAGCGTTTCTGTAGGGTGAGGCCTGACCTGCACCAGCTGCTCCTGGGAGGGAGAAAGAACAGTGGCATTCCTGCAGCAGCTCCAGGCGCCTGGGGAGCGGACTTGTAAGCCTTAATAAAACAGCGAGTGCTCCGGGGGTGCGACGGGCACAGACCTTGTGGAAGCGAGGGATTCTGTGAGGCGAGGAGGCCCTCAGAGGAAGGGGATTGGAAAGACAGCAAGGCTGCCGCGGAGCAGAGGGAGGCTAGGGCACTGAGGGCGGCTGCTTCTTGGCTGGAAGCCGCCGTGTCCACTTCACAGCCCTACCGGACACTGTTGTGTGCTCCCCCCGGGCCGCGGAGAGCCCCGAAGGGCCCCTCAGTTGGACCCTCTGCACTTGGGGGAATGACTCAACCTGTTTAAGGGACCCCCGGACTAGGGATGACTAGCATTTTCTCAGCGGACTTTTTAGGATTAATTGGACGGGGAGGCGCAAAACCGGCTTGAGGGGAATGCACAGACCTGCCCCCTGGACCCCATCCTGGCCTTGCTGCGGGGAGTATTTCAGAGCACGTGCAAGGGTGGCACGCGCCTCCCAGGACCAGACTTTGTCCGGTCTGTAGGTGTGTGCCAGGCATGTAGGAGACTCTTTCCTACGGTGGCTGGAAAGTTTCGGGGTGCGTGGATGAAGCATGAGAGAGGGCAGAGGCCCTGTGGGCCTGGAATTTCTTTCCAAGGATGTGATATCGACCCTGAGACTAAAAAGGATGAGACGTTTGCCAGGTAGACAACATGGCGGGGACGCAGGTGGGAGACCTGAGCCCAGTCCTGGCCCCTGCCGGCCTCTGTAGGTCAGTTCTCCAGCCTCCGGTCTATGGACCTGTTGTGTGCAGAACAGGGGCCCGCAAAGGAGGTGGAAGACTGTGGCTGTGGCTCATGGGAACCAGAAGGCAGGGTTTGGTTTTGGGGGTGGCACATCTGATGGCTTTCAGGCGCGTGTCCTGGGTTAGTGCTCAGGTTTTGCTCTTCACTGTGCACGGGCGACCATGTGGTGTGGGGGGATTGAACCCGGGCCTCCTGCGTATAAGCGCAAGCTCCAGTCCCCTAGGCTGCTGCCAAGTAGACCCAGGGACAGGCGGGCTTGAGACAGGACGCCACGCCCAGGTGCATCTGGGGGGCTTGGGGAGGACTTGAAGAGGCTCAGGTGAGAGAAGTGTGGAGATTTGGCCCAGGACGCCTGAGTGCTGGAGGAGTCCCTGGGCAGAGTGGAGGGGTGGGGATTAAAAGGCAGGAGAGGGCCTTGGGGGCCAGGGGTGCACAGGTGGGTTTGGTTTTGGCTTTGTATCTTGTGCAGGGAGGGCACACCCAGGGTGCTCAGGGCTTACTCCTGGCTGGGTTTGAGGGGACCATATGTGGGGTGCCAGGGACTAAACCCAGGCACGTGAAAGGCAAGTACTACCCGCTGTGCTTTGGCTCTGGCCCTCACAGGTGTATTCTGATGGATGCAGAGCCATCCCTCGTGGAGGGCTATGTGGGGAGTTGCGGGGCCACTGGAGGCTGCTGAATGTTGAGCTGGGGCTGTTACAGGCACTGGGAGGTACCCGTGACCCCTTTGGCGCTCCCCTGCCCAGCCTCGGTCTGAGGCTGAGCCTCTCTGCCCCTTCTTCAGTCGGCTTCTCATCAGATGACTGTCTCACGGCTCTTTTGTGTCTGGGCTTATGCAGTGGGCACTGAGCAGGGCCCAGGAACACAGTGCTCTGTTGTTTTGTTTTTCTGCCTTCTTGGAGCTAAGAACCTGCGCGGAGTCCTGCCACATGGCGGGGGCGTCTCTGGTGGACCCAGCTGGCTGGCGCACACAGCTCACACTCTAATTTTTTTCCTTCTGTACTTCCGTAATACCGGAGCATGATTGCTCACTATAAAATTGATTTTGAGAGCCACTTTAATTTGTAAATTGGGGAACGGTTTCTATGTTGGGGTTAAGGGAAGATGGCGGGACGGCGTGGGTGGGGAGGCAGCTTCTGGTCTCAGTCGACTCTTGGGCACCACATTCCCGAGTGCCCCTGCGCCATGTCTGACAGGAGGCTAGTAGGGAAGGGCCTTGAGGGTCATCCTCAGCCCCCTTGGGGTGCTTAGATTGCTGAGGATGGACACTGTCTGTACTCACTTCCACTCTCCCAGAAACCATCTAGCTCTTTCTTGTGTTGTTTTGGAATTCATTTAGCAAATGGTTGCTGACCTTGTGCAGTCTGCTGGTAACCTAGCTACTAGGTATCGCTGTATTTGTGTCTGGGCAGTACGAAGAAGGTGCATCTTGGAGTCTTGAGTCATCCCTGAGGTCAGGACCACACCTGGTGATAGGGCCCCATTTTGTGAACCTGTGTCCAGACCTTGGCTGCTGGTGTGTTGCTGTGAACCAGAGGTGCCGGAGGCCACCAGGGCTACAGCCAGGCTGGTGGGGGCCGGGGACAGTCAGCGCTGGGGACAGAACTCAGGCGTGTTGCACGTGCAGGGCACGCCGTCCTTGGCCTTGAGCCGGCCCCATGACCCTCCCACAGGACTCCTTGCCTGGCGTGTCCACGGTCTCCCTCCTCCCGCCTGCGCGGCATGGTGGCCCACATTGCTACAGCACCGGGCAGGCAAGTGCCAGCCAGGCCTGGGGCTCTGGAGCCCCTGCTGTCCTCCGTCTGCCAGAGAGGGGACATGTTCCAGTCCAGCGCCCTCCTGTGTTTGTGCTCCCCGAAAGGAGGACGTGTAGGCCAGGACACCCCATGCTCATGAGCATCTCCCTGGGCACGTGAAGGGCGAAGGGGGTGATGAGGGTGTTGGTGGGGGTTGTAGTTCCATTTCCTGGGGATAGTGAGGCTCTCACACCCATCAGCCTCTGCTCTCAGCTTCCGAGCTGGGCAACGGGAGCAGCCCCTAACTCCGGGGCCCCGTTCCCTTCTCTGCTCACGGGATTCTCTGGTGCAGATAGCACCAGCGGTCGAGGCTGGCGCAATTAGTAGCCCGCCGCAGCATGGGGTGAACCTGGCTCTGGGTACAGCCCCCAGCCTGTTTGTTTTTGCCAGATCCTCCCCGATTAATCATTTGTTTTCTCTTCACTTCTCACCGAGGATTTGCAGGGCCCTTCCTTTCCCTAGGAGAGTTCCGGCCCTACGCTTGAGGTGGGGGCCGTGGATTCCCTCCACCCTCCAGCCGGTAGTAAGCAGAGCCCATATGTTCTCCCCGCACCCAGACCACCGTGCGCTTGACCTTGCTGGGCTCTTGCCTGCCATAACCACAAGGTGTCCTGTGCCCGTATGGAAGCAGCACGACCTCCCTGAGCCCCACAGCCGCCTTGCTCCGGGCACAGCACCGGGAGGGGGATCTCCCCAGGCCCCGGAGTTCCCAGGAGCGGCGTCTGCTCATCACAGCACTTATTGCAGCTGAACCTCAGTCTCTTCGGGGACCAATTGAGGCCACTGGCAGCTTTAATTTCAGCCCCATACTTAATAAGTTGAAGATGGGAATTAGGGTATCTCTGTAGCCGCCTGCCAATTACCAAGAGTTGTTTCTAGAAACCAGAAGTTCCCAGCCCCCAGACACACACACTTAGCTGGTTTTGCGTGTTTTCACTCAGTATCAGTTTACCAGCTGCGGTGCCCAGGAAACTGACCGAGAGCCCTCTCCTGACTGGGCTCTGGCGGCCCAGGCCCCGGAAGAGCTGGTTAAGATGAGGGGCCATGGCACGGGGGTCCTGCTTATTACCAGTCGCCAGAGACCTCCAAGCCTCAGACTCATATAATCAGCGTCACACCCGCCAGTGTTTGGGCCATCGGGGCCTGCAGTCCTCGGGTGCCACCCAGGCCACACAGCTCTGGTGCTGAGGGATCGGTCGCAGCCTTTCACAGGCTCAACATGTGATGTCCGTCACCATCGAGCTCCCTCCCAGGCCCCAAACCTCAGCATCCTGGGGCTTAGCCCAGCAGTTCTTTGGAAAGCACAAAGACTAGTGTGTGGGGCAGCCCCCCAGATCAGCAGGTAAACTTCTGAGCAAGGCAGCAGAGGGGGACGCAGCACCGGGCCAAGTCTCTGCCCTGGTGGAACGTCTGATGTCCTCGATATCAAGCCGATGTCCGTTTGCTTCGAGCCTTATCGTCCTGGCTTCATGTCTGCATGTTCCCTTCCTGCTATTGGCTGTGCCCTGCTGCCTTCCAGGCCTGTCCCAGTGTGTCCCTACTGGGGTCCAGGGGCCCCAGTAGGAGCCCGGTCCAGTGTGTGGCACGGAGCCCATCACTTCTCAAGGGCACTGGATGGCACACATTGAAGCGACTTGGCGGGTCAGCTTGGAAAGCCGTGGGGCTGGTGGCAAGAGTTGATGGTCCAGTAGGGAGGGCATTTCCTTGCACAGAGACAGCCCAGGTTTGATCTCGGGCACCCCAGGTAGTCCCCCCGAGCCCCACCAGGAGTGAGCCCTGAACATCATTGTGTATGGCCCAAAAACAACAGCAACGCTGTGGGGGAGAGGGGTCTTCACGCCTGGCTGCTGGAAGGGGTCTGGTGTCGGAGAGGAGGCTTTCCCCAGCCCCTCACGTCTGCCCCTCTCCCCAGATTGGGGCTGTACCCCCAGAAAATAGCTCCTGACACCTTCAGGAGTCTGCAGGCCCTGTGCATCGTGGCAGTGCCCAGAACCCAGGACCCTTGCTGGGTCCCTGCCTCGGCTGCCCCGAGTGAGGAGAGGACCAGAGCGGTAGGACAGCAAGGAGGGCGCTTGTTGTGCCACGCGAGCTGACCCAGGTTCAGTCTCCTGCTCCCTCTGTGGTCCCCAGCCCTGCCAGAAGTGATTCCTGAGTGCAGGAGCAGGAGTAAGCCCTGAACACTGCCTGGTGTGACCTCGGCCCTCCCCGTAAAAGAAAAGGACAGAGAGAACCAGAACCTCACAGTCTCAGCCCAGGCAGGAACTGGGACACCCCCGCATATCACATTAGTATCACCTTCCTGTGGCCATTGAGAGTGGCATGTGTGGTCACCTCTCAGAGGGTGAGTGTGGTCCCTGCACATGCCTCCAGAGGTGACGCGCCTGCTGAAGGCAGGAGGGTCCTGCAGGAGCCGTGGCTGCCTTGCCGCCCCACCCCCAGTTCAGCCGTCTGGTATGGAGATGGAGATTGCGGGTAGGTTTCCCCACACCTCACTCTACCCCCCATCAGATGTCACTGTTGAGCCAAGGCAAATTATTGGGCTGCTCCCAGAGGATCGTTGGGCCTGGAAGGAGGCCTTAAGGGTTTGACCCTGCCATCACTGACCTCTGTTCTCTGAGGCCAGACGTCCCGACCCACCACCTCTGGCCACGCTGCTCTGCCTCACCCTGGAGAAAGGGCTGGGCCCTGTTGGGGCAGCCCTGCCTATCTCCTCTCCTGGTCCTGAAGGAGGCGGCCAGTCTTGGGGGAGGAGGGTCAGAGGGCACCTTGGCTGATGACTTCGGGTGTGGTTGTTCCATGCCTGCTCGGTGAACACCGTCCTAGCGATGGGTGGAGTGCCAAGGTGCCAGGCCAGCTGCTGTCACAACTGGGTGCCGCTGTAGTCACTCAGCACCAGCCCCTCGCCCCCATGTCCTGGGACGTGTCTGGCCACATCCCCATTTCTAAACCGGGGAAACTGCTGAGCAGAGCTGGGCCCCCTCAGGCCTTACTCTCCCTGAGCCCTCAGCAACACCTTTTCATTGGTTTGTCTGTTTGTCTTTTTTGGTTTGTTTTGGCCCGCCCCAGCAATGCTCAGGGCTTATTGCTGGCTCTGCTCTCAAGGATGGGTCACTCCCGTGCAGGGGTGGAACCAGGCAAGCACCTTCCCTTGAACCCCGCCACCTCCCTTGCACATAGAACCTGCTTTGGCCTTTTTGCCAGTGTTTGCTCTCCTTGCTCAGGGCTCCTGACTGAAACCTGGCGCCTGGACCTTCAGGATCACATGGGGGCCAGGACCATACCTGTGTCCACCCCTCCTGGGAGTCCAGGCCTCTTCTGCACATCCAGTCAGTCAGTGTGGCTCCACTTGTCTCTGCCCCCCACCCCTCGGACTCCCATTTACTGTGCACGGCGACCCGGCTTTACCCCCTTGCACTGCTGTCAGCCGGCCCACTGGCTGCGGGCAGTGTCACTGATTAGAGTGGACAGGAGTGCCGGGGCCATTGAACCCCGGGAGGGCTGGCTAGCTGACAACTCACTGGTGTGTTAAGTCAAGGGGTGAGTCAGTTTAAGCTAATCCTCCCCAGGGAGAGACCTGCCCCTTGTCACCTCGCGGTGACCGCCCGGGACCCGCCATGCTCATCTGTGGAAAGGAGGTGATGCCACGTGCACCTGGGCCGGGGCAGCCGGACGAGACTGCAGGGACTCGGGGCGAGGCGCGTTCTTGGCCCCCCACCACCAGGCAGATCCTGAAGTTGTAACTTGCTGAGTGACTTCCGAGAGCTCTGTGTGCCCCTTTCCCTGGGCGAATGTGTGTGGAAGTGGGGCATGGACCCGGCAGCCCCCGCCATGGGTATGCCGTGTGGGGTGGGGCCCCCTTTCCTTTGGGTAACAGACTTGTACAGTGCACAGAGGAGAGACCTCGCCAGTTGCCCGGCTGCATGCTCAATGCCTTTTCCCATCTTCGGGCCTGCCGGAGCAGATACCAAGGTTCTGAGGCTACTTAGGCCATCATCTGGCTGCCCTGGTTTGCTTTGGGGGCTATAGCTGGTCATTCTCGGGGACCACTCCTGATGGTGCTCAGGGGACTCTTGCAGGCAAAGCAGAGGCTCCAGCCCTTGGAGCCGTCTGCCCGTCCAGCATGTGGCTGTTCTGGGGCTGATCTAGTACTGACCTGCTGGAGGCTGGCCTGTCTCAATGGCAGGAGAGTGAACAGCCGCTCCCCACCAGCACCTCCACCAGCGCAGGCCAGAGATCTCTGGAATTTAAGCCCTGACTCTAGATAAGTTATCAATAAAGAGTTGAATCTCGGGTACAGCAGTTAGGGCGTTTGCCTTGCATGCGGCCAATCCAAGTTCAATCCCCGCATCCCATCAGGTCCCCCAAGCACCACCAGAAGTAATTCCTGTGTGCAGAGCCAGGAGGAACCCCTGAGTAGCTCCAGGTGTGACTAAAAAGTCCCCCAAATAAAAAGTTAAATCTCAGAACCAAAGTGAGATTTATTATAAACTTCAATAATGGTCTATATTATAAACCATTAATACAACAAATGACCTACGTCTGGTGTGCCGGGTGCTGGAAAAGGCCCTTATGTAAGAACGAAGCCTCCTTCCTCAGTAACTCTCCGGACGGCCCTTTACTACCTGTCCGTTTACCAGTAAGGAAGGGAGGGCTTGATTCAGACCGAGGGCGCCTGCCATTGCGGGCCATTTCCCTGATGAGGCACCAGGGGGACAACACCACTTACAGTTCAGTTACCTCACTTGTCCAAGATCATCGTCCAAGGGGCTGTTTGCACACCTTGTGTGGAGGGGGCCTTGCTTCCATCCCTGGCACCACACGGTACCCCAGCCGCTGCCAGGTATGACCCACAGGCCCAAACCAAAGACAGAGACGAACATAATTGGGACACGGAAAAGTTTTACGGGCCGGAGCGATAGCCCAGTGGGTAGGGCGTTTGCCTTGCATGCGACTGGCCCATGCCGGCCCGGGTTCGATCCCCGGCATCCCATATGGTCCCCTGAGCACCGCCAGGAGTAATTCCTGAGTGCAGAGCCAGGAGTAACCTCTGAGCATTGCCGGGTGTGACCCCAAAAAAAAAGCAAAAAAAAAAAAAAAAAGTTTTACACTCCTGTGGTTGCCAGCCTGGCATATCTCCGCGGGCAGACAGTGTCAGCAGGGTAGGAGATGGCACCCCACAGCTCCCATTGGCATTCAGTTCATTGCAGAAATTGCGTTCTGTCACCCACGTCGGAAGGCCAGTAGGAACAAGGATTACGATTCTTTTTCACCCAGCAGTTGCGGGGCTGCGGGAGGCGGGACCTGTGAGCCCCCTCTTGCCCCCAGGCCTTCCATGCCCCTTTTCTCTGTGCCCTCTGCACTCTGGGGCTCTCGCCGGCCACAGACCATCGGCCGCGGGGCTTGTCGGCACTGTGCTGGCTCCCTGGTGACCCTTGGGCCTAGAAATGGAGCCAGGGCAAGCACTGTCAGACGCCTCTCGGGTGCCTGACGCGGTTGGATCAGAATTCATTTCTGGTCGTTGCACATTCAGAAACCTTTGACTGCTACCAGAGTTTTAGAGCCGAGACCCCCCTCACTCCCACACTGAGTCTTCTTGAGTGACTGTTCCAAGAGGGAGGGGTTGCAGGGATCTAAGCCCCCGTGTAAGCGCTCGCGTCTCGGAAAGGCTTGGATGTCATGCTGGTGCGTGTCAGAAGCAGGGGCTGGGCGTGCGTGCGGTGGGCCGGATTCCACCTCTGGGCCAGCCCCCTCATCCTGCTGCCATGCACGGGTGCACCACCTCTGACACGGGGCTGGCCAGGGCTCTACCTCGGAGGCTGCTGGGCTTGTTAGCTGAGGTGTTCTGGCCCTGTGGAGCCTGCCAGGCCACACTCGAGTGCTGATGGAATGAGCGTACTCTGGAGAAGCAGAGAGGATGGGTGGGATGAAGGCACTTAGGCAGAAAGCGGGTGCTCAGAAGGGGTAGAAGGGGCCGCGGCCATAGTACAGCAGGCCGAGTGCTTGCCTTGTGCACTGCTCCCCCAGGTTCCATCTCTTGCACCCTGTATGCCCCACTGAGCAGTGCCAGGAGTGAACACTAAGTGCAGAGCCAGCACAAAGGGGAACCCTGTGCACTGCTGGGTGTGGTCCCAAGACAAAAATAAATGGGCACAGATACAGCAGAGGACATGTATGTGGCAGGAGGGACATCCGGTCCTGGGACGAAGTGATAGTCCAGCGAGGAGGGCATTTATCTTGCACGCGGCCAACCCAGGTTTGATCCCCAGCATCCCATACGGTCCCCCAAGCACTGCCAGGAGTAATCCCTGAGCATCACCGGGTGTGAACCCCCGCCCAAAAAAAAAAAAAAAGGAATCTGGTCCTTTCCATCTGTTCAGATTCTGGGGCAGGGAGTACAGGCTGTCCACTCGCCTGGGGCCCAGCTTTGATCTCTCGGAGCATTGGCTCGTGGGGAGCCAGGGTCAGCCAGCATGACGCTGTTCACTCACTGAAGAGCAAAGCTGGTGGGTGGGGGCACACGGTGCCACGTGCAGTGCAGAGAGGGACCAGGCATGCCCTTGGTGGCACCAGGTGGCCGCAGTCTCTCCTTCCGGGATGTCCTCTCGGAGGTTCTCATTTCCATGTGCCGTGGGCATGCTGTGAACACCAGGACTCCACATTGGCCACTTAAGCCCGCACTTAATACTGCGGTTAGGAAGACGCCCGCCCCTCGCTTCCCTGCAGTAGATCATCGAGCAGACAGCGCTGCCTCAAGTCTCTTATTTTTTGGATTTGTGAGTTGTTTCCTCATTTAAATAATACTTCAGTGACCATCTTTATTCATAAATCCCTTTTCATATTTAGGATTATCGGCTAAGCCAGCTTTCCAGAAGAGGAATTATAGGGTCTGCGGGTCTAGACATACCAGAAGCTCAGAAAGCGCACACATGCACACACACACACCCTGCCACATGCACACACAAACATGCACACGCTGCCTCATGTCTTCCGAAAGCTGGGGCATTCGCCTCCGTGGCAGGTCTGTGCTGGGAAGCCCTGGAGAAACCCCCCCTTCCTAACTCCTCACTGGGACTGGCCGGCGGTGACCGAGGGGCCTTGTGGTCATCATGCCACTCAGACCCCAGAGAGCTGCCCCGCTTTCAGGGTTGTGGAGTTGGTGGGTCCCGCCCCGCCCCCCAAGACTCGCAGGCCTCTGGGCTGTGCCCCCTCCACCCCTGGCCAGCTCACCTCGGAGCAGCTTACCACAGGGCGCTCTCAGACTGCGTCCCTGACGGTGGGCTGGGGACCAACTTCCGAGGTGAGGTCTGGGTGTCACGGCTCTTCCCGTGTCATGGCTGATAGGCTGGGTGCAACTCCGGAGTCTCACGTGTATTCACTCAGTTGCCTGTGGAATTAGGTTCGGTGATGAGACCGAGGAACAGAGGACATACATAGGTGAGACCGGGATCTCGGTGGTAGCGCCCCAGAATCTTCCTCTTCGCCTCTGCAGCGTCTGCAGCTTGGCCAAGGGGGGGCGACAGCCCAGCTCGGCCAGCTTCTGAAGCGGGCTCGAAATTTCTTGTTTCTGAATCAGGTAAGTGCTCAGGAGAGTTAGTGGCACATCCCCAGGAGTCCATACAGCAGGTGGGCAGAGGGGAGAGGAGGAAGCTGAGGGAGGCAGGGTGGGCCAGCGAGGGGTGTGCTAGGACTAGGCATTGTCTCCAGCAGTTTCTCATGGGCCATGGGCCCAGGACAGCCTGGGGAGGGGCGGGGAGTCCAGGTGAAATTTGCATCAGTGGTAGTTAAGGGTGCCCACACCACATGACGGGGTGGGGTGGGGCGGTCCAGAGGGCTACGGCCTTAGGATTGGATTAGTAAGTAGCTGGTGCCAAGCCCAGATCTGGGGTCCTAACCAGGAGGGAGATGGTGTGTGTCTCCAGCAGCGGGCAGTAGTGAAGCCATTTTGTGTCTGTGCCGGTCACTCAGCAGAGCCGCTGAGCTCAGCCGGGTATCAGCCACTGACTGTATCCACCTCCCCTGCCTTTGTCTTGCAGGCTGATCCTCGGGACCCACAATCCATCGAGTCTCACGCAGAAGACGGCAGAGGGCAGAGGGGTGTAGCGTGGCCGGGCTGGCAACACCTCCCGACGACCGGGGCTCCAGCACTGTGAAGCCTCCCCACTCCTTCAGCTTTGTTGGATTCTAAAAATGTTCCTGTCTTTTTCTTTTCTCTCCCCCTGTCCTCGCACCCCCAGCCCCCACCCTCCTTTAAATGACCACGAATGACATCAAGAGCCGGCAGCCACACTGTGGACAGGCACCCGCTTTCTCTGAAGGAACCCCCCATGGACAAAGGCTGTGTATAAATTTCATTTTCCATTTTGATGAGGGGCCGGGCGAATTTGTTCTTGTCCTTTCATGTTCCCTGTTCGTCTGTCTGTTCTGCGAATAACCCCCGCCTCCCCAGAGAGGATCTGCCTCTCTGGAACAGCCTGGGGTTTCTCCTGGACTGTGGGAAGGGGGCTGGGGTGGGGCCCGCTGGAGACCTGCAGTGGCCCCTGGACCACCTTCTGCCGGAACCGCTGGACTCTCAGGCGGGTTCTGGCCAGCCCTTGGGCCTCAGAGATGATCAGAACCAGAAGCACCTGGAAGAGGACTGGGCGTGGCCTGAGAAATGCAGGCAGGAGGGAGGAGCTGGGACCCCCAGCTGGAGTCGCCCCTCTTCCCCCCCAGCTCCAAGGGGTGGTCAGCAGAGGTGACCATCACACAGCCCTGTTAGTGACCTTCTCCCAGAGGCTGCCCCCCAGGAAAACCATCGTGCCAAACCTCTGCCCAGGATGCAGCTGCTCTTAGTGGGTCCCGGTCACTTGCCTGCGGCCTTACTATCACGCCCCTCCTGACCCCCCACCCCCCCAGCCATCTTCCCAGACAGGCGTCCAGGGGTCCAGAGGCTGTCCAGGTCCTTGGGACCCCATGGTGACCGTTGCCACAAGAGCAGGGCATCTGAACTGACGGTCACTGCTGCTGTTGTGAAGGGGCCATCAGGCGCCATCTCCCGCAGTCCTGGGGCGGAGGTGTTGGGACAAGTCCCCCCTCCCCGCTGCTCAAGGTCTGTCCCTGTGGCCTGTCTGGGCCCCTGGACCTGGAACCCCTTCCCCGTTACCCACGTGCTCCTTGGTGTCCCTGAAAGACTTTCGCGTCCTTGTGAAGGAGGAGGAAGAGGCCTTGGAGGAAGGGGGGGGTTCTGTTTTTGTGTTTATTTCTGATGTTTTTGTTTGTTTTCAATTTTGATGGTGTTATTGTTGTCTTCCCTAAAGGTGCTGGGGAGAGAGTGTCGGAGGACTTTGAAGTGGGTGGGATGTGACCCGGTGGGGACTCCCACATGCGTGGTCCCTCAGCCCCTGCAGTAAGGCGAGACCAGCCCGACCCCGACACCGTCCGTGCTGCCCCCTCCCCTGGCTTGCAGCCTTTTCTGCAGCCCCCAGCGCTGCCTCATCTCCCAGTGGGCTGGTGGCCAGCACCGTGCACCCTGATCTGGGCTCACTAGCTCCAAGGGCCCGTGGCTGCACCCCTTCTCTGCACCCCTCTAGTGCTGCCCTGCTGACCCTGCCCAGTCAGTGGACATGCATAGTGGCTGGACCCAGGCAGCCCCCTTCATGTTCCTCCAGATCGCCCTGCCCCTCGGGCTCTCGGGCTCTGCGTCCATTGCCCCAGCACCACGCGTGTCCACAGGCCAGTCCCAGGATCTAGGCGTTTCCGGGCCTCGACACAGCTGTGGTTCTTGGCGGCCGCCGAGGGGGGAGGTCCCAGTCCTTCTGCCTAAGTGCTGCCCCTGCAGCCGGGACCCGGCAGATCTCAGTGCCTTAGTCCGCTGCCTCCCCGCCAGGCCCCGTCTACGCCCACCGCCCCTCACACCTCAGGCCCACTCAGCAGCCAGCCACGGGGCCCTGCCCACAGACCCTCCCCTCCACGCTTCTAGCTTCAGCTGAGGACGCATGGGGAAAGGTGAGGGGCGCTGCCTCTCAGTAACGGACAGGGCCCCGCCTGTACCGCTGTCCTAGAGACCACTGCAGTCCACTTCCCCAAGAGTGGCTGCGTGGGCCTCTCCTGGGCATGGGGGCTGAGGTCAGGCTGCAGACCTTGGCCTTGTCTCACCCCCAAGGAGCCGTGGCTGCAGAGGGGCTCTGTCCTGCCCTCCGGCTGCCTCTGAGGAAGCGTGTTGAAGTTTACTGTAGAAATACCCTGTTTACAGCTGAGGAGAGACCCTATACAGGAGAACCCGGCACTCCTGCAGGGCCCCTGCCAGGGATACCGGGAGAAGGCGGGCAGCGGTGCCAGGGCGGGCGCCGGCTCACATGCCCTTTGTCTCCCTGTGCCCACGGTGCTAAGCCCCCACACTACCTTCCCCGCAGCCTCCCCCCCACACACTCCACTCCGACCATTCCCCCCCCCCCAGGGCCTCGGCAGCAGATCCCTTGTTTCCTAGAAAACCAGTGTTTGGAGCAATAAGATGATTTTCTGCTGGAGTCTTTCTCTAAGGAAAGGAAAGAGCTGGCATGGCGGGCGCCTCTTTCCTGTGCCTGCCCTCAGCCATGGGCCTTGGGAGCAGACAGGCAAAAGCGATGCCTGGGTTGTGGCCTTGGGCGCTTCTGGGACCTTGGAAAGAGCAGGAGTTGTGCTTGGGGACGCTGCCGAGGGGACCCTAACTGCCTCCCGGCCCAGCCTGCAACCAAGCACACCTCCCAGCAGGGGCTGCCCGCGGCTCCCATCCTAAGTGGGGCTCATGAGGTATCGCTGCCCCTCCCCAGGATCCTGCCCCCCCATAGGCCTGTCTGTGGCTTGTGCCAACCGCCCTACCTGGGGTCCCAGCAGGCCCTGCCTTCAGACCGTGCAATGAAGATTCCAGGGGCGGAAATGCTTCCTGAGAAGCAGCTTCTGGAGGACCAGGAGGGGCTGATAGAAGCCTGCTCAGTCGTCTGAAGGCTGCACTGCCATTGGTTACCCCAAGACTGCAGGGGCTAACAGGGCCCCCCAGTTGTTTTCTCCATGAGAGGCCACCTGAGGGAGTTCTTTCAGAAAGAGCACCTGCTGCCCCCTCAGAAGAAGGCTGGTGAAGTGACGATTGTTTGTTGGGGGTCGACTTGGGTTTGAGGGAGGTTTTAACCCAGGCACAAAGTTAGTTTCGAATACGAAGTTAATCTATTTTTATTTTTTCTTATTTTTTTTTTTTTGCACAGAAGCTGGTAATCTAGGACCTACTGTGAACAACTTTATAAGAATATTTTTTGTACTTGGTTTACTTGGGTTGGTATGATACATTCTATTTAAGTTCCTTGAACACTGTGGATCCCCTAATGTGTATGAATGACTGAGGCTTTGTAAATTAAGGGACGTTTGTGTGAATAAAGTTATTGGATGGGGTCAAAGAAGCCATATGTGATCTGAACACGAGTGCTTTGTGATTTTGTTGCCCTGTTGGGGTAGCGGGGTTGTGCCCAGCTCATGTCCGACCTCCCCAATGCCCTTGGGGGAGGAAACGATGCCCAGCCCAGAGGAAAACACTCACTGCCCTGTGGACTCTGGCACTGACGGGTCTTTTATTTTTTTTTGGGGGGGGGGTCACATCCAGCAATGCTCAGGGATGCTCATGGGTTAGTCTTGGTTCTGCACTCAGAAATTACTCCGAGCAGTGCTCAGGGGACCATATGAGATGCCAGGAGTTGACCCCAGGTCTGCCACGTGAAGGGGCAGGTGCCCCCTCCCCACTGTACTGTTGTTCCGACCCTGACTCAGAAGGGTCTTGCACCCGCCCTGTCCTGGCTGCTCCCGCCAGACCCCGCCTGTGCCACTGGCCCGTGTGTGTGAGATGAGTCGTCCACACTGGCAGCCGGGATGCGGGGACTCTGGTGCCACTCAACAAGGGTGACATCCTTGTCCATAGATAGAGCCGGGTTCAGGGAGGTTGACCCGGTGGCAGTGAGGACCACACAAAGCTTCTCGCCCCTCTGGCCGGCAAGTCACTCCCTTTGCGCTGTGATGGGCTCTGGCAGTCGCAAAGCCAGGCACTCTGTCACCCGCGTGTTGGGCTGTGTGGGCGTTGAGCCAGAACCGTGAGGCCCGAGAATCCAGGCTGCTGAGTGGACGGGGACGGCTCCTGCTGGCACAGGTGACCCCGCCCTCCTGAGACCTACCCTTTGTTCTCCTTCAGCTGGAGGGATGGAGATGCAGTCCAGTGAGTGGCCACTGCAACCCAGTGGCCAGCACTCATACTGCGTGTTGGCCTGTCCTAGAGAGATGGCTTGGGTTTCTCTAACAGCCAGTGAGCCCAAAGCCCCTGGCAGGGGTGGCACTGAACGAGAACCCCACCCCAACCCCCACTGGCTCACATGTCCCCAGGAGAGCGGACCCCCCCCCCCCCTCCCCAAAGGGGCAGGAGAACAGTCAGGACTTTGGAATGTGTGAGAGGGAGAGATAAGCTCAGCATCTGCCCAGTCAAAGGGCAGTAGAGACCCGCTGCATTCCAGGCCCAGTTTGGGGGCCTCAGGGAGTGCAGGGGAGGTGGGGTGGGGAGTTTGCTGGTGAAGAAGCTGCTTCCTAGGAGATTCCTGGGCTAGTCTGAATAGCGGAGAAGGATGCCTGACCCCTACTTTTGTTTGCTGTTGAATAACGAGCTATTTCACCCTTTTTAAGTTGCGGACAAGTTGGTGTGTGTGTGTGTGTGTGTGTGTGTGTGAGTGATGCATTGAGTAACCATTCTCATT
>JAJIBD010013468.1:0-31242 GCA_021461705.1 Cryptotis parvus | reverse complement strand
CTACTCATGATATATTCGATATGCCAAAAACAGTAACAATAATGAACCTCATTCCCAACAAATGGAGACATGACTGGAGCCCGCTCAAACAAATCAATGAACAATGGGAAGACAAGTGACAAGTAAAATGATACCATTTAGTGGCTTCACTAAACAAATTCTACTTATTTCTTTTTTTTTTTTTTTTACTTTTTGGGTCACGCCCGGCAATGCACAGGGGTTACTCCTGGCTCTTCGCTCAGGAATTACTCCTGGCAGTGCTTTGGGTACCATACGGAATGCCGGGGATCGAACCCGAGTCAGCTGCATGCAAGGCAAACTCCCTACCTGCTATGCTATCGCACCGGGCCCCAAATTCTACTTATTTCTAATAAGTACACATTAAGTGTTGAAATTATCAACAAGTAAATTAATTTTCAATTATCTGATCTTTTTTTCTACTCTCCAAATAAATTTTGCAAACTATCACATATATTTGACAGTAATTTCTACTCTATGTGACAACCAATAGTGAGCCACAGGTGATAAGAGCGGAGATCAACATGTATAAAACAAACATACCCACGCCTTCTTTCCTAAAAATTTAAGAAATGGGAGGGCTGGTTTTAGCAGAGAAGAGAGACAACTTAGTTTTGTGTGTGTATGGTTGTTTAGATCATGGGGAGGGAGCTGGTCACACCCAGCAGCGCTCAGGGGCTTTTCTGTATTCTGTCAAGTACAGAGACCCTGGTCATGAGCAAGGGATTCTGTGCAGTGCAGAGATCGAAAAGGAACAAGTAACTGGAATGCAAGGCCAGCTCCTTACCCTCTGAACCATCTCTCTAGACACAAGAAGAGACACTTGAAGAACATTAGATGTTATTGTGAAATGCCATCCAGAAGGGTTTAAAAATTCTTTTTGACTTTTATTTTTTCCTTTTCCTGCTTTATTAAGAAAGTATCATCTTGTTGGCAGCCTTTTAGGTATTAATATTATTGAGAGGCTCCATCATAAACTCAACTAATCAAACAAGCAAAAATAGATGTATAGAAGTTAAGTAACTCCACAGCTGCGCAGCTCAGCCTCCTGTGGAGCGGCCCTTAGAATTTCAGAGGATGGTAAAAGGGTCTGCTAGCCTCTGGCCATGTCCTACATAGTTCCTAGGGCTTTCTCAGCATGTAGGTGACCACGCTTGCTAGACTTGGAGCAAGGATTTGGGCCCCTCCACCCATTTCTCAGACTCCATTTAGGTAGGCAAGGCCCTGAGCTCCCAGCCACCACAGCCAACTGCCGGAAGACAGACACTCCAGATCCACAGCTGTGCTGGCACACAGCCACTCTGCAGCCATGCGACAATCTTAGACTTTTAATGGATTTTAGCACCAAGATCTTTCACATTTATGCACTGTAATGATCATTCTAGTTGCAACAAATTGCATAGGTTATGGGGAATGAGGAATTATGATGTCACGCTAGAACTCACTCTTGAATATGCACATCGAGACATTATACATCATTAACATCTGTAGGGAATGCCATAAAGTATAAGAGAAGAGAGAGAAAAAATACAGGGACAGAGACAAGGAGATAGAGAAATAAAATGTGCTTGCAATAGGGGCAGGCAGGGTTTGGGTGGGGGCATGTTTGGGATGTGGGTGGTGGGAATTTGGCACTGGTGGAGGGATGGGTGCTGGAACACTAAATGGCAGAGACCCAATTATGAACATCCTTGTAATTGTATATCTCAAATGGTATAATAAAAATTTTAAATAAATAAATAAATAAATAAATAAATGAGACTACCCAAAAAATAAAAAAGAAGTTAAGTAACTTGTCCAATTAAAACTATATCAGTCCTCCAAATTCCTTTTCTTAATGTCTAAAATCTACTAATTGTAATCCTGGTTTTAAAAATAAGTCTGGCAACTCTTAGGGTAAATTGAGGTTTCCTATATGGCTACATTTGTACAAAAGTAGGAAAAAATGAAAATTTTGTCAAAATCCAACTCTTCTATATTTTAGAAACTAAAGACTTGCAACCATCTGAGAATTTATCCAAAAATAACATCTCAATTTCAGTTACACTAGTTGATTTAGAAGTGTTTTCAACTTGTCTACCGCTACCTCCTTTCCCTGAACCTAAAGCAGCACTGAAAACTATCAGCAGAGAAACAGGTAGTTCTGAAAATCTGCATCCTGAAGAGACTGTGAAGCAACAAGCCAAGAGCTCTTTCACAACCATCACCAGAACACAGTTCTAATTTGAGATAATTCACAGCTTTTTGGGGGCAGAGGGGAAAGAAACCTCCATTAGCAGGGTTTTAAATAATTCAGCTGGATATATGAAAAAATATCTTTATTTACAGGGCAAATTTCTTCAACAACAGCTGTAATTGTTTAACTCAGCCACTGCCCAAGGCAGGAATGCCAGTTTAGGGAAATAAAAATTCTAGACTTTGAAAACTCAACTCGGCCACTGTTGCAGGACACCTAAAAGCCTAGGCCTCTGCATCTACCCTGAATTGCCTCCTGCAGATCACTTCATAGATAAGGGGGTAGTCTAAATGTGGCAGTTTATCTGACCGTGTATGCTGTACTAGCTGGTATAAATATTCTCCCATGCTACCACAATCATCGTGGGACTAGCTAGATCTTACCAGCATATTTGCCTGGCCACGTAGGATCCCTAAGTAATTAGACCAGAGAGAAATGCTGTTTGCCTCCAAGCAAACAAGCGTGGCTCCCTGATATACTCAAAGGCAACTAAAATACAAAACTACCATGAAGTGGAAGAGACTTGTGAAGGCTTGGAGAAATATTTAACTAGCATTAGTATTAGTCTTTGGTGCAGAGACATGCCATCTCAGAAACCCCTTCTCTACCCTATAAAGGCATTTCCAGGCAGATCTTGGCTCAAAACATTAGCATATAAAAGGACCTAGGTGAGGTGCTGGGAGAGATTCCTTTAGAGCATTTGACCCTTCCTGCTTTCCATAACAGTGGGAGGAAGGTCTAAGTTGCAGGGGTATAATACTAGCCTGCTTCCTTTCTCGCAGCACTTCTTTTTGGGCTCTCTCTTTGTGAGCGCTCACCCTTCTTGGGAGTCTTGTCTTCTCCTTTTACAAGGCCTTTACACGTGGTGGCCGCCATCTTGGCCTACACGTGGCTGAGGTTCTAGCCTGGAATCCTAAGCACTGGGCTTTTCCTTTTGCTGATTTGTATACCTGAACCTGTGATAAGTAAACCCTTTTTAAAACTGCATCGGATTCCTGAGTTTTCATCCATTCCTCGCCAGCTCGGAGGTAGAAGGGAACTTGCTTCCTGGCACTGTCGGTGACCCCGGCGGAGCTCCCCGACAGGCCACCATCCTAACCAGTGTAAGGTGGGCAGATGGAGTCCCCACCCTACCGAAGTCCCAGCAGCCACACCCCACCACTACAGTCAGGCCCACAGGTCATCTCCACTGCTTCACTAATAATCTCTGCATAGACACCAGACAGAAAATGTTCATATACTCTGATTGTTCAAGCAAAGAACTCTTGGGTCTTCTCCAAGTGGTCTTCCCCCAACCCCTACTTCTGGAAACCCCAGAGACCACACCCACATCTCATAGCCACCGTCATATCAACTCAGATTACAGATCCTGAAAGACCCTGTACCATAAAGCTAGAACACCTCCAAATTACACAATACTGAAATATCAGTAGAAAACAGAAGCCAACTAAACTCAGCAAACAAAAAACAATAATACAGAAGACTCAACTAGCAGTAAACAGCTTAGCAAATCCTTAGACAAGGATTTAACCCATTGGTGAGATAAAATAATTTTCACCAAATTTTCTCTACTAAAGTATTTTTGATAATTCCATTAGCCATTTAGTTGTAAAAAGCAACGTAAAATAAATAACTGTGTACCTGCTAAGGGGCAGGCTTGGGGGTGTTGAGAAATGGGGATAATAGAGGGAGGGAAGGTCACTCTGGAGGTGGGATTGATGTTGGAACATCGAAAGCCCATAACAACTGTATTCTGAGCAACTTTGTAAGCCCTGGTGTTTAAATAAGGTGTTTATTTTATTTTAAAAATCTAGCCTCGGGGCCGGAGCGATAGCCCAGCGGGTAGGGCATTTGCCTTGCATTCGGCTGGCCTGTGCAGGCCCAGGTTCAATCCCGGCATCCCATATGGTCCCTGAGCACCGCCAGGAGTAATTCCTGAGTGCAGAGCCAGGAGTAACCCCTGAGCATCGCCAGGTGTGACCCAAAAAGCAAAAAAAAAAAAAAAAAAAATCTAGCCTCAAATTAGAAGGGAAGATCCAGAGGAAAGTTGTTCAGAAAAGTCTTGGAAAGACTCACATGATCCAGAAAGTCTGAAAAGGCCACATGGACAATCAGACGATGCGAGTGCCCAGCAAAGATCTGACAGAGCATCCAGTTCTATTAACTTCTGACTCACCTTGAGGGCTTGGGTAAATAG
The DNA here is from genome assembly GCA_021461705.1 of Cryptotis parvus. Lineage (NCBI taxonomy): Eukaryota > Metazoa > Chordata > Mammalia > Eulipotyphla > Soricidae > Cryptotis > Cryptotis parvus. Next base: position 26,791 of record JAJIBD010013468.1, on the reverse strand, counting down.
GAAATGAAACTTAAGAACTGCCTGAGCAAAGAAGACATGTTTCGACAAACACACATATACTTCTTGGCAAAAACTTTGGCTCAATGCCTTCATGGAAATCGTGGATCTGCCAGTGACTACTAAATCCACCTACTTGTGAATTCAGTGACTGCACAGCACAAAGAACAGAAGATCTGTTAAGTTCCCAGGGATGTCATAATGAAGTACTGGAAACAGAGTGTCTCCAGGACACTCTTACATGAACAGCAGTCCAACATCAAGACCTCAGCAAAGTCATTCTCTCAGATGCTAAATGAGACTCAGCTCTGGTCTTTTCTAGATTTTAGTGATTTCCATCAAAATCACAAATTTGGCTGATTCTTGATAGATGCAAGATGTCAGTCATATTTCCTTCCTGCATACTTTTATATTTTTACCTTTGTATCTATCTCTTGACTAAATAAGAATTTAAAAATAAAAACAGAAGAAAGTTATATAATGAAAAGTATGTTGAATTAGCAAAAGAAAAAGCAAATAATTCAAGGACATGTAATAGAAATTTCAGGGAATAGATACAGTCTACACAAATATAGCTACACAAATATAGTCAACTGATCTTTGACAATTCATCAAGAGAAAGTTCTTATTAACAGATGATGCTAAAACAACTAGATTTCCAAATACAAATAAACAATCAATACACAGACCACATATTTTTCACAAAAATTAACTCAATGAATCATAAATGTATCATAAATATAGACAAAAACACTTAAAACATAAAATATAGACAACACTTGGCAATGACTTATAATAGATACAACTACAAAAGTGTAATCTGTGAAAGAAAAATATATTTATGAATTGAACTTTTTACATTAAAATCTTCAGGTTTGAATAATAGTTGGAAATAGATCTGTCTGGACAAGAACTGAGTTTTGAAACCAGATAAAGGGATATACATGCAGTATGTAGTTTGTACAGAAAAACCTTTCATTATTTGAATTTCAAAACAATAATGCCAAAAGAAGAGAGAGAGAAAGAGAGATAGAGAGAGAGAGAGAGAATCGAGGACATTGGTGGTGGGAAATGTATACTGGTGATGGACGGGTGTTGGAACATATGACTGAAATCTAATCATGAACAACTTTGTTACTGTGTAGCTCACTGTAATTCAATTAAAAATAATAATAAAGGCACTGTTTAAGGAATGAAAACATTAAAATTCTGGCCTTGTTGGTAGGAACTCCTCAGAGCTCTAGGCCTCCTGAGCACTGTTTGGGAGGCTTCCTCCAACAACCCTCACCTCCCAAAAAGTGAGCAAAAGAACGAAGCAGACGCTCTAATAAAATAGAAAAATGACAAGCATATGTCACTAAAGAACTGAGTCTTAAAACAATATTTGATTCTTACATGAATGACTAAAATTCTTAACACCAACTGTGAGCAAAAACTGTGGGGCCTGTCTTACTCATTGCTGGTTGGGATGCAATCAGCTGCATTGGAAGAGAGTTGAACAGTTTCTTTAAATGAAATATCAGTGCAATATCGGCCAGCAATTGTATTTCTTAGCAGTCACTGAAATGACTGGAAATCATATGTACACACTGAAACCTACACAAGAAACTTTATTCATAATTAACTAAAACTTGGAAACAACCCAGATGTCCTTCAACAGGTCAAGATTAAACTAACTGGTATATTGATACAATGAAATATTCTTTAGCAATTAAAATTCATGGGGCCAGAGGGATAGTCCAGTGGTAGGGTGTTTACCTTGCATGCAGTCGACCTGGGTTCGATTCCCTGGCATCCCATATCCCCCAAGCACCGCCAGGAGTAATTCCTGAGTGTAGAGCCAAGAATAATCCCCTGAGCATTGCTTGGTGTGACCCGAAAAGTGAATGAATGAATGAATGAATGAATGAATGAATGAATGAATGAATGAATGAACCATCAAGACATAGATAAGGAGGAACCTTTAGTAACAAAAGCTCATCTAAAGGCTAGATTGAGTGCAGCAGGTAGGACGCCTTGCACATGACTCACCCCCACCCTTATCAGTTCCTGGAACCTATTTGGTCTCTCAGGAGAAATCCCTGAGCACTGACAGGTGTGGCCCCCAAAATAAATGAAATCAAATAAACAAACTACATACTTCATAATTCAAACTATGTGATCTATTATAAGAGGCAACATTACTGCAATAGTGAAAAGGCACATGGAGGAAGAGAGGAATTAGCAGAGGGTTCAGGGCATTGGAGTGAAACCTGTATGATACTGTAATGATGTATAGAGGTAAATGCACAGCACAAAGTGATCCCTGACAAAGATATTGACCTACATTTGATGACAATATATCACAATTGGCTCATCAGGTGGAACCAATGTTAGACACTTATACAGGACATAAATAATAGGGCGACTGCAGGAAAAGTAGAGAAAGAAAGGTGCCAAGCAGAGGGGATATGTGGAAACTTTCTGAATTCTTCCTGCTCAAACTGCCCTAATAAATGAAGTGAATTACTTTTTTTTTTTTAATATCCAGGCCAGAGTGTAGCTCAGCCGAGGTATAGGCTTTGCATGTCACAGGGTGAGTTGAACCACTGCAGCACATGGTTTCCTGAGCACTGGTGGGTATAACCCAAGAGTCTCTGTATATCTTGGAGTATGGCTCTGGAGGTTCCAAATGCCATTTGGATGACCCTGTTTGTCACAGTACCAGAGGGCCTAGGCAGTTCTTCCTGCTCAGGCCCTAGCACTAGACCACTGTCCTCATTGGCTGAGTGTCATATAAGTGTGCCCTGGATTCCCTAAGCAAAGTTTGGGAGGTCCTTGCCTCCAAAAACTGTATACATCGAAGTTGTTGGCTATAAGATCTACATACAAAATTCAATTTTCTCAGGCCAGAGCGATAGCATAGTGGGTACAGTATTTGCCTTGCATGCAACTGACCTAGGTTCCATCCCCAGCATCCCATATCGTCCCTGGAGCACCATCCAGGGAGTAATTCCTGAGTGCAGAGCCAGGAGTAACTCCTGAATTTCGCTGGGTGTGACCAAAAAAAAAAAATCAATTCTACTTATATGTATAAGAAAAATTACAAATATCATTTCACTGACAATGAAATGTTCTCAAAAAGAACAAAAATCTTAGGACCAGAGAGATAGCACAGGGGTTGCTTACCTTTCATCCAGATGACCCTGTTTCTAAACCCTGAGTGCCCCCAAGAACTGCCAGAGGTCACTCCTGAGCACAGAGCCAGAAATAGCCCCTGAGCACTGCTTGGTAGGGCCTAACACCTCATACCCCAAATTAAACATAAGCTAAAAAAATTTTTTTTAGAGAATAAGATACTTAGGAATATAGAAATACAAAACATATCCTGAAAATTGCAAATCTTTTCCAAATGAAAGTAAGGAAGAACTAAATAGACATTCTGTGTATTTGGACTAGGAGTATTGCCAAAGTGAGAGAGCCAGCCCTTCTAAAGCCATCCAGGGGGCTCCAGGTGCAAACCTGAACACTTCCTGTTTGTTCATTCAATGTGGATTTTGGAGGGAGCTGAATATTTTTTCTTTTTTCTTTTTTATTATACCATGGTGAGATATACAATTATGTGTATTTTGGAGGGAGCTGAATATTTTTTTCTTTTTTCTTTTTTTATTATACCATGGTGAGATATACAATTACAGAACTGTTCATGATTAGGCTTTAGTCATACAGTGTTCCAGCACCCGTCCCTCCACCCGTGCACATTTCCCACCACCAATGACCCCCTGATTCCCTCTCCCCCTCCCCCAGCCTGCCTTTATGGCAGGCACCTTGCCTCTCTCTCTCTCTCTCTCTCTCTCTCTCTCTCTCTCTCTCTCTCTCTCTCTCTCTCTGTCTCCCTTTTCTTACACATTGTGGCTTGCTGAGTAATTTTTTTTTCTCGTAAAGGGACCACTGAGGCCAAATAAGTTGGGAACTTCTGAATTAGAAGAATCAATATTGCTAAAATGAAATTTCCAAATGAATTTTTACACTCAAAATAATCCCTAACAAAATTCCAGCAGACCTTGATTTTTTTTTTTTGGTGTATGCTTTTTCTCAGGCACCATGGTTTACAAAACTGTTAATGGTATATACATAAAATATTTTCATGCATAAAATTTTTCCACACCAACCATCCATTAGAGTGACCACTTCCTTCCACCTTTGTCCCAGTGGCCTCTCCCTCTCCCTGTGGTAAACTTCATATCAAAGAGCAATTCTCGGATTCTGTGACTTTGAGCATTTATTATTCCCTTACTATGTTTCTTTATTCCCTACATATGAGAGAGATGGTTCTGTCTGTCCCTTTCCTTTTGGCTAACTTCACTTGGCACAACAGTCCCCAAATGCATCTACATAGCCAATTGCATGGTTTCACCTTTTCATGTAGTCTAATAGTAATTCATTGTGTATATGTACCAGAATTTTTTTATCCAGTAATCTATTCTTAGATAGAAGTTTCCAGATTTTGGCTATTATGAATAAATAGTGCCTCTATGAACATAGGAGTGCATTTTTTCTTGTAAAGGGGCTAGTTTACAAGAAAATGGTAGGGCTCTTCCGTTAACAGTTTTGTAAACCATGGTGCCTGAAATTAACAAATCCTAAAATTATATGGAAACATGAAACAACTAAAATAACTAAATTTAAAAAAATAAGAATAATTTAGATCCTCATTTCTCAGTAGAGAGAAGCATAATGCTCCTAGTAGCCCCTCCGTAATATTCCATGTGGCCAAGGATGAAAAATCACATAACTAGGGATTAGGTAGTTACCGGTAGGACTACCACAGGAATGAAATAAGTTCAGGAAGGGTGACAGTTGGAAAAAATTTGAGAAACACTAATTTAGGTGACTTTCATTTCCTAATTTTAAAACAATTCACGAAATAGAATGCAAGAATTCACTGTCTGTCTTCCCGTTCATCATCGATTTGCTCGAGCGGGCACCAGTAACATCTTCATATGACCTGTCTCATGCAAGTAGAGCCCAAGGGCACCTGCTTGCTCCAGGAACATAAAGAGCCTCAAAACCATTACATCAGGTCATGCAAGAATTAAAACAGTAAAAAATTGAGGAGACAGTATAGAAGAAAACCTTCAGGACTTTGAATCAGGCAGAGTTCAAAACTACAGTTCATAATATGTATTTCTGCACAAAGACTTAAAGGTGCTCAAGGTATCTGACTATTTACAATGACCAAGAAATGGAAGCAGACGTTTATTCATTGGTGGATAGAAAAACAGTAATATAATCATATACTTATTCATGATATTCAGCAATTAAAAAAATAACCTGCTAACATAAGTTTGTCTTGGATAAGTCTCTAAAGCATTATGGTAAATGAAAGTTAAACAAAAGAGCTATATATTGCATGATTATATTGAAATGTCTGGAAAAAGCAAATTTTCAGTAGTAGAGAGTAGATTAGTGGTTGCCAAGAGCTGGGTGTGGGAATAAGAATGAGCTATAGATAAAGATGAGGAATCTCACGTGGGAGGAAGTGTCTTAAAGTTATTCATGAGAATAGTAACGCTACTGATAAAGTTCTGAAAAATTATTGAAAAGTACTTGACCTGGATGCATTTCATAATTTGTAATATATAATTCAATTAAAAGATATGATATCACAACGTGTAAGATATTAACTGACTTTTTCTTGCACACAGCTGACCAGATTTGATCATATGGCCCCCTGAGCCCACCAGGAATGACTTCGCAGTGCAGAGCTGGACTCAGCCCCGAGCACAGCCAGGTGTAGCCCCCAAAAAAATCCAAAATGGACTTTTCTCTTATCCATCTATTTATTACCTGTTGTCTTATGATTTTTCTAATAATCTTCCCAAATTAAACTACATAGAGCAAGAAAGTACATATTTCCTTGAGTTTTCCTCCAAATTGAAGAGAAAAAAATACAAGTAAAGACATTCCCTGACCAAAAAGAACATATTTGAAAGAGACAAAGAAATCTAACAAACCAATGGATAACCAAGACTCTAAGGAAGAAGTAGAGACTTGGGAGTAGAAACTGGAAAGAGGGTCTCTTCCAAGGGATCAGATCCTGGACTTTCTGAAGATATACCATCCTGGAAAACCCTCCTCCCTCAGCTGAGTCAGAATTGATCAGAATTAATGTCTCTTGTCTCATCTCAGTCTTTCTGATTCAAGTTCTCAGGGACTGATACAAGTGTTAATGGGAACTCAAATCTGGAAGGAATTTAGATGCGATTTCCAACTAGGATTTCTGAATGTCAAGAACCTACTTGAGTCCTCAAGAACATAAGATGATGGTGGGGAAGTAGGGAAGGCAGTGTGGCAAGTCCAAGAGTGAAACAATTGCGTTTCTACACCCATGGCACCCGTGGAGCGGAGTGAGGGTCTGAAAGACACAATGTGGCTCACAATGTGGCAGGGAAACTAACCAGGAAAAGACAGCCTCAAGTGGAATGAAGTGAGATATTCATTAGAACCTTGATGGGCTCAACAACAGAGAGAAATGGTTAGCCATGCGGCTCATGGAATTACTGTGCCCCAATACCAAGACAATACCACATCTATCCCTGGTGCCATTTGAGATGCATGATAAGATCTTGGCTTTTGCCAAGAATGAGAGAGAATAAATTTACAAAAAGGAAGCCTCCAGATTTGCACTAAACAGATCAAGACCTGGAGAAGATTAGCTTTCTCTCACACCAACACAAAACCAGTTGCATACATTCCTAAAATTTCAAAATCCAACCTAGGGGAAAAACTCAAGAAAAAGATTAAGAAGTGGGGTGGAAACCATGATCATGATTATATTTCAAAATTAAGCATCTGAAAAATAGCTGAATTGGTTTAAACTTAGAAATTACTATTTTCTGCTTCAGACATGGTGAGAACTTCAACACAAAAATCAAAGTGAAATTTTATGAAAAACCAGGGGAAAGCAACTTGAGAGATTTCTAAAGCAAGAATTTTAACTTTCACTGAAATTTTCAAACTCTAACTTCCAGGAAATATTGAAGGAACAACAGACTTCTATATATTATATCTAAAGGTACAAATTATAAAAAAAAATTATATTCTTAAATAATTTAAATAATTAAATTATAATTTAAATTTATATGATTTAAATCATAAATTATATATTATGTTATTGATTATGTAAAGCCCATTTTAGGTTTTTATATATATTAATATATAAATTATATATGATTCCATATTATTGTATATAGCTATATATAATATATACTACATATTATATGATATATAATATCTTACATATCATATTATATATTGGTATATAATATTATATATTGATATATAATGTCATTTACATTATATATCATATATAATGTAATAGTATATGATATATAGCACTATTTTATGTATACAATAACCTATTATTCATTGTTTTCTCTAGTTTGTCTACTCATGAGATAAATGGAGCCACCTGGAAAGGCCTGCCATGTCCTCACCACTTCCTCCTCCTTGGCTTTCTTCTATGCTGGATTCAGAGATGACTACAAGAGTATGCTACCCACAAGGCAGAGCCTGGCAAGCTACCCGTGTCGTATTTGATATGCCAAATACCAGTAACAATTATGACCTCATTCCCATGACCTGATGGAATGGTTTGAGGCTCTTTATGTTCCTGGAGCAAGCAGGTGCCCTTGGGCTCTACTTGCATGAGACAGGACATATGGAGATGTTACTGGTGCCCGCTCAAGCAATTTGATGATGAACGGGAAGACAGTGATACAGTGACAGTGATTATTTATTGTATATATAATATACACAATTTGTAATATATAGAATATGTAATTTATATAATACCATAAACAATTTGCATAATGTATATAAAGACTATTGTTCCATTGTAACTACAACATTTCCTGCAAGTAAATATATACATAAATGTGTGTCTATGTATATATTTGCGTGCAGGAAACAACCCTGTGTCTTCTGAAAATTGGAAAGCAATAGTACCATCACTGGTAATGAACTCCTAGAAAAGAAGACACACGAGGAAAAAAAACATTATCAACCCTGAAAGACCTAACAAGGAAACCTGGAAAGTCTTTGTTTACTTATTTTAATAATTTACAGGTTGGGACAAAGGTTTCCTTTTACAAACAGTGATTTTAAAATTAGAAATCTTTCAACCAGTATTGCCCCTGAACTTTGGATTCTGGAAAAGCAATGTCTGGTCCAATTTTCAGGTCAGTATAAGCAAAGAAACTTTACTTCAGAGGCTTTATGTTACACATTTGTGAATTCATTAAAATCTGGGCGAAATGTTCTGCTGTTTTGTTTTTTATTTACAGACTAAGTGCCACTCATGTGTAAACAAAACACAAGGGCCTCGGGTCACACTCAACATTAAATATCTTTTCTGTGCCTTTTGACTATTTGTATTTTTCTTTGAGGAAGTTTCTGTTCATTTCTCTCATTTTTTGATGGGGTTGGATTTCTTTTGTAAAGTTATACCAATGCCCTATATCTTGGCTATTAGTCCCTTATCTGATGGGTATTGGGTAAATAATTCTTCCCATTCCATGGGCTATCTCTGTATCTTGGCCACCATTTTTTTCTTAGTCGAATGTAGTCCCATTTGTTTATCTTTGCTTCCTCCTGCTTGTTCAGTGTTGTTTCATCTTTAAAGATGTCTTTAGCTTTAGTGTAATGGAGGGTTCTGCCTACATTTTCCTCCAGGTGCCTTATGGATTTGGGTCTGATGTTGAGGTCTCTAATCTTGATCTGACTTTTGTGCCTGGCGTTAGAAAAAGGTCTGAATTCAATTTTTTGCATGTAGCTGCTCAGTTTTCGCAGCACCACTTTTAGAGACATCCCTTGCTTTAATTCACATTTCTTGCTCCTTTATCAAAGATTAAGTGATCATATATTTGAAATTCTGTGTCAGGACAGTCAACTCTATTCCATTGGTTTGTGTGACATATGGCATGCCGCATTTACACAGGGAAAAAAAAACTGAACTTGAAAACTGGAAATGCTTTTTTTCATGACTTATTGTGTTGTCTTACATCTAGTATAACATGTTGGTGAATTCTCAGCAAATTCACTTTTTAAATTATTTGTTGCTAAGGCTCATAAATACTAAGAAAATCTTGATATTCCTTTAGAAAAATATTATATAACACCTATAAAAGAACCTATTATAATAGCAAGGAATGGAGAATGAAAAAACTAAACAAAAATTAAGAAGGAAGAAAGACCTAGAGAGAAGGGAAGAGAGAAGGGAAGAAGGGAAAAGAAAAGAAAAAGAAAGAAGGGAAAGAAAAAATCTAATTTATCCTAGCCAATAATTAAATCATAGTATTCAAATCTTAAGACATACTAGTCAAATCGTAAGACTTCCTTTAAATTAGAGATTTTCTATTGATTTGTTATATTTTAGGGGAAACTACTAATTAAATAAAAGCCACTATTTATAATACAATTCACCCAATTTTTATGAGATGGTAATTATAATTAGATTTACTTCTACCAAGTTAGGTCCTTGAGCCAAAGGCACATAACACAAGGTTCATGACCTAAGTAGACTTTCTGTGATGTGACCTGATGAAAAAGAAGGATTGGCTTGGCTAGACCTTATCTTAAGAAACTAAAACTCAGGATTGGAGATACATAGCTCAGTGGGCTTGGCTTGTGCTTTGTATATGGGAGGCCAGGATTTGACCCCTGGCACCACATGGTTCCATGAGGGTTACCCCAGCCAAAATGAAGGAAGAAAAGGAAAATAAATTAAGATAGACACAAAAAATCCTGCAGCTTTATATGGTGTATGACTTACAAAAAGTTGTAATGAACACAAGGGAAACAAAAACTATGATTAAGCAGAACTTCAGAGAGTTAATAAGTACCCAAGCTTTATTATTAAATGTCTTTTGCTACACAGTCCCAGAATCGGTAAATTAAAAAGCAGTATGCCTGGTTGGTTTTTCACATTAAAAAATGTGGGGAGGGCTGTAGAAGTAGAATAGTAAGTAGGATGTCATATTTCATCTTCCCTGAGTCTCACCAGGAGTGATCCCTGAGCACAGAGCCAGGTGTAAGCACTGAGCATAGCTGGGTGTACCCTCCCCTACTCAGAAACCCTAATGGAGTGGGAAAAGAGTAACACAATTTTTAAAATAAATATTCATTTACAGGTAAGGAGAATAAAATGTCATATGTACTATTATTTGAATACAAATGGACTCATTAATCATTTACATTTTAAAGAATCATTATAAAACTTACCTAGAAAAAATTGAACCAAGTCCTTATTGGCAACAGTGGTATAAGAGGAGTATTACTCAGCAAGTCCTATGAATGCATGTCAAGTTCTTTTACGTAGAAACTAGAAATTCACTTGCAGAAAAGCAAACTTACTATAGCCAAAGAGATAGTATGGGGGTTAAGCCACTTCTGATGCATGTGACGGACCCAGGTTTGATCCCTGGCACCCATTTGGCTCACTGAGCACTGCCCAGAGTGATCCCTGAACTAATGGCAGCACTGAGTACCATCAGGAGTGGCCCAAAAACAAACAACAAAGAAAAAAGAAAGCAAGAAAAAAAAAGACACAGTGGAATACTACGTAGCTGTAAAGAATTCTAACATTTAATTACTACAACATGAATGGAATTGGAAGATATTTAATATTAAAATATTAAATTAAGTGGGGCGAAGCAATAGTACAGCAGATAGAGCATTTGCCTTGCATATGGCTGACCTGGATTCGATGCCCTGCAACCCATATGGTCCCCTGTGCACTGCTCAGTAGTTACTGCCCAGGAGTAAATCCAGAGTGCAGAGCCAGGAGTAACCCCTGAGCATTGCTGGGTGTGACCCAAATAGCCAAAAACAAATAAATAGATGAAGTAAGCCAGAAGAAGGATAGACACAGGATGATATCACTTCCATGTGGTATCATGGAAATTTTGGATGAGGAACTAAAATGGTTTCAAGTGGGGATGCCTAGATTAACCTTGGCCCCAGAGTATAGAGAAGGGAAGGAAAGAAATTGAGCAGAGGTGGAAAGACGCAGAAGAGAAGCAAGAGGGAGTAAGTGTCAAGGTACATCAGTGTGTTTAGGAATGATAGCGCGAAATATCCAAACCAGTCAAAGCTGAAATCAAGTGACCTAAACTTTAATAACCAAAGCGAAGAAAGTGCCTGTCAAGATGGCAAGCTGGGAGAGTGCAGGGGTCAGAGTGGGAACCTGGGAACACTAGTGGAGGGAAGCGGACTCTGGTGGCAGGACCCGTGACAGAATATTGTATGGTAAAGCCCACTTTGAGTAATTTTGTAAATCTTGGCGCTTTAGTAAAACAAACTTTTAAAAAGACAGGCAAGCATACTGAAACATATCTGGACTAAAGCTGCAGATTTTTTAATTTATTATACTACTGGGAGATATACAATTACAGGGATGTTCATAATTGGGTCTCTGTTATACAGTGTTCCAGCACCCATCCCTCCACCAGTGCCCCATTCCCACCACCCACATCCAAACACTCCCCCCACCCAACCCCAGCCTGCCCCTATTGCAGGCACATTTTCTTTATTTTCTATCTCTCTGACTCTGTCTCTGTATTTCTCTCTCTCTTCTCTTACACTTTGTGGCTTTCCCTACAGATATTAACGGTTTATGATGTCTCTATATGCATATTCAATAGTGAGTTCTAGTGTGACATCATAATTCCCATTCCCTATAATCTCTTCAGTTTGTTGCAACTAGAATGGGCATTATAGTGTATAAATGTGAAAGATCCTGGGAAGGACCTGGTCCTAAATTCCATTATTGTCTAAGATTGTCACGCGGCCGCCAGATCGCACAACTGTAGGTCTGGAGTGTCTCTCTTCCGGCTGTTGGCTGTGGTGGCTGGGAGCTCGCAGCCACGCCTACTGATATGGGTGGAGGAGCCCAAATCCCCACTCCAAGTCCGGCCAAGATGGCCCCCTGCACGCATGAGCGATCCCCAGGAGCTATGTAGGTCAGAGCCAGGGGCTGGCCGAGCCTTTTTACCGACCTCCGGAACTCCATGGGCCACTCCACTGAAGCTGCAGATTTTTAAGTGGAAATGGTGTGAAATGTGGCTTCCTGAGGGCTTTGGATGTTTGTCCTGTATTTTCATTTTGTTTATTTTTTTATATTTCATTGAATTTTCACATCATTTGCATTTAAAAAAAAAATCCCCACGTGGCAATCATTTTTTCTTCTTAGTTTTACAAAATGGTATTGGTCAGAACTCAAGATTTAGAAATTCTCTTTCCAGGTCTAAGAAGAAGCATGTCAAGGCATCTTATATTAATGCTTCTTCATTAAGCTGTTTAGGAAAAGCTAATTAACATTTCAAAGCGTCTCAGGCTGCCTAGAGAAGAATCTTCAAGGCTCTTTCTGCACTCAGGAATTACTCCTGGCGGTGCTCGGGGGACCATATGGGATGCCGGGATCGAACCCAGGCGGCACAGGCCGGCCGCATGCAAGGCAAACGCCCTACCCACTGGGCTATCACTCCGGCCCCTTCAAGGCTCTTTCTTTCAGGCCAAATATTCTGTGACGGCAGGACCTGGACAGGGTTCCTTCTCTTCAGGGTATTTAGCAGACACTCATCCCACCCAACTCAAAAGGAAAAAGATAGCGTCTCACAGGGTTGAATGCAAGCATGAAGTTTGACATTATTTTGATTTTAACACTGCAATTCATAGCTGAAAAAGCCATGCGTTTCCTCTTGCCTCTGGAGAAAGGTGAAGACAGAAAGTATTTTTTTGATCTGTAGCTACGAAGGTCATATACACACTCCCTGAGAAACTATTTTTGATAACTTGGATTCGAAACACTGGCTTGGTTCTCTGTGCGCTATTTTAAACCTCCTCTGGATTCTCAGCAACACTAGCCCTTCTGATTTCATGCTTACAAACCAGTCCTAAAGATTTGTGGTGCCTCTGCTTTACAGCCAGGACATGCAACGTTAGCCATTTCTACACAGAAATTCATGAAAACAATGAGAACCTATCTTCAGGGGAAACTTGCCACTTTGGGGGCCAGGGAGGGAGTGGAGATGGACTGTGTGGGGATAAGGGAAAGGGGATAGAACATGGAAGAGAACACTAAGACAGAGGTGGATGAAGTGGTCACTCAGCAGGAAAAGAGGGTGCTTAGGAGGTGGCAGTTCCATGTATGAAACCCTATCAGTCATAGTGAAGGAAAACATAGTACCTCAAATTTATATCTAAAGTGTCTGTCATAGAGGCAGGATGGGGGGGGGAGGGAGGCTGGGGGTAGTGGGGCGGCAGAGGGATTGGGGACATAGCAGTTCAGTGGACACTGGTTAAGAGTTTGGTGCTGGAACACAGTATGCCTGAAACCCAACCAACAATAACTTGGTGATTCACAGTGACTGGATTTTTTTTAAGTTATGGAGTGGGATTAGTTTCAGTGATAAAACAGCTTTTAACCTCTCATGAATATTTTCTCAAGCCTCTCAAGCACTGGAAAAAGGAAATTAAAGTAAAATGAAATAATCTTTTAAAAAATTATTATACCACCGTGCGATACACAATTACAAAAACGTTCATGATTGTTCCAACACCTGCCCCTCCACCAGTGCCCTATTCCCACCACCCATGACCCCAAATTCTTTCCCATCTGCCCCAGCCTGCCTCTATAGCAGGCACTTCTTCTTTCTCCACTCTCTCTCTTTCTCTCTCTCGCTTTCTCTCTCTCTGCCCCTCCCTCTCTTACACATTGGGGCTTCCATACAGACATTTAGGTATTATGTAAATTCCTTTGTATACACTCAATGTTCAGTTCTAGCCTGGCATTAACTATCTTATCACTATCACTATCCTCCCATTGATCATCTATTTGCTAGAGAGGGCACCAGTAATATCTCCATATGTCCTGTCTCATGCTAGTAGAGCCCAAGGGCATCTATTTGCTCCAGGAACATAAAGAGCCTCAAACCATTATATTAGGTCATGGGAATGAACTAGTATAATTGTTACTGGTATTTGGCATATCAAGTAAAACAGGGCAGCTTGCCAGGCTTGCCATACAGGTGGTATACCCTTGTAGTCACCTCTAAATATAGCATTTATAGATGAACCACGTGGTCGCTTGTGGCCATGCGAGATGGGCTGTGATAGTCTGTCGCTGCGTGGAGTTCTGATGAGAGGAAGTCGGATGTGGAAAATGGCGGCCCGATGGAGTGGGGGGGGTCATCTGGCTTGTTGTGCGGCTCTGCTGGGGTGGCGGGCCAGGGCTAGAACCCGCCATCCCTCCCGGGTGCCTCGTGACCGGCTGGGGACAGGGAGAGCAAGTAGCAGCTCTGTCCCATGTCTGTAAGTGTCTGGATTAGCATACCTGGGCCGGATTGAGAAAAAAAAACTGCTGGATTGAGAAAAAAAATTTTTTTTAATTGAAACTTATTTAGGTTTCATAAGACAAATTTAGGTTTGTCTTATGAAAGACATGAGGGAGAGAGAGGGTGAAATTTGGTTCAAGTGAGAAAACAGGATTCTCTAGAGTGGAAATAAGTCCCCCCTCAAAAAAGAGAGAGAAAAGGATAAACAAGAGAGAACACAGGCTTTAAGATTATTTCATTTTGAAATTTACCTGCAAATGGATGGACATGGAGACTATCATTTCCCACAATTAGTAGAACACTGGTATATATTTATATCCCATTAATAAATGCAGTCATTCTCTATCTGTCCTTCCTTCTGACTAATTTCACTCAGCATGATAGTCTCCATGTCCATCCATTTGCAGGTAAATTTCAAAATAAAATAATCTTAAAGCCGGTGTTCTCTCTTGCTTATCCTTCTCTCTCTCTCTCTCTCTCTCTCTCTCTCTCTCTCTCTCTCTCTCTCTCTCTCTCTCTCTCTCTCTCTCTCTTTGGCTTATTTCCACTCTAGAGAATCCTGTTTTCTCACTTGAACCAAATTTCACCCTCTCTCCCCTCATGTCTTTCATAAGACAAACCTAAATTTGTCTTATGAAACCTAAATAAGTTTCAATTTTTAAAAATTGCTGTTTCATCAAAAGATGATAATAATAACAATAATAATAATAATTAATTTTAAGTAAATTCAGATGCGAACAGAATAAACTTCATAATAACCAGGCCTGGGAGTCAATGAAATCCCGTTTTAAAGATACGACAATAAATCCTCCTGTGTGCGCCATAAGGAAATCCATGTGAAATCTGGGTACAAATCTTACACTTTCCAACTTAGTTTCACCTCTTAGAATGAGTAAACTGATAAAAGAGAAACAAAGTTCAAAGGAACTAAGCTACATTCTGAGCAGCATGAAAATATAGTAGTTAAGTTTCTATCTCCAAACATAGAACTTTGATGAACTTTGGGAATTCCAGGGTTCAAAAGGGGGCAGTAGGCAGTAAACTAGCTCATGTTCACCACCAACCATAACACCCACCATCTCTGAGGAAATTATCTGCTGTTGATGCATTTAAAACTTACCACAGTGCAGCAGGTAAGGTACTCTCTTGCAGGAGGCTGTCCTGGCTTGGATTCCTGCTACTCAACAAGACCATGTGGCCCTGAGCACTCCAGAGCACAGAGTCAGGAGAGTGTCTGGAAAATCTTACCACAATGCTGAATG
Source organism: Cryptotis parvus (assembly GCA_021461705.1). Classification (NCBI taxonomy): domain Eukaryota; kingdom Metazoa; phylum Chordata; class Mammalia; order Eulipotyphla; family Soricidae; genus Cryptotis; species Cryptotis parvus. The sequence goes on along the minus strand of JAJIBD010013468.1, from coordinate 11,157 downwards.
ATATAAAACAATGAGCACAAATAGTTTCTGGTGTTAGCTTTATCACACACTATCAAGTTGTGTGTTGTAGCTATCAAGTTGTAGCTATCAAGTTGCAGCTATCAAGTTGTAGCTATCAAGTTGTGTGTTGTAGCTATCAAGTTGTAGCTATCAAGTTGTAGCTATCAAATTGTGTGTTGTAGCTATCAAGTTGTAGCTATCAAGTTGTGTGTTGTAGCTATCAAGTTGTAGCTATCAAGTTGTGTGTTGTAACTATCAAGTTGTAGCTATCAAGTTGTAGCTCCAAGCAGACCTGTTGGCTATCAGGGAATTTGCATGTGCAAATCCTTATTAACTATGGTTGTGTCAAGAACCTGCGGACCTGGGTAGCACCTTATAGTACAATAATGTGAGTATTTTGCCAGGTGTGTGGCCACTAGTCTGAGTGGGTCTGAAGTAAAACCAAGTGTTCAAAATTGTGGGAGCCCAGCAACATGTGTGCATGACATTTGAAGAAGCCTGGGGTGATCTGGGTTCAAGACCACTGGTGCCAGTCCAAGGGTGCTGAGCATACATGAGTAGGGGAAGAGGTGTGTGCAGTCACAAGTCTCCAATGGCCACTTGGTGCCAAGTTTGAACAGGCCTTGGAGGGTTTTGTAATATTGTAAGTGCAATGGGTGGGGCAAACATGTGAGGCAAACTACTACTGTGAAACAGAAGCAAATAGTTCAAGTTCACAAGTACTCTGAGCACCTTTCAAATTTGAGCAGACCAGTGGGCCACTTTGGGTACCCAGTTATTAAACATTTTGTGCATGAAGATCAACTGAACGGTGTCATACCCAGCCCCAGAACATGTTCTCTGGGTCCCTGTCTCTGGTCTCTCTTTGCCAGTTATGGTCCTTCCAAGAGTCTGGGTCCCAGTGTTGAACAATCAGAAAAAGAGACCAGTGATGGGGCAAGGCCCAAGCCTCTTTGCTAAGTCCAAGCCTCTCTGCTCTCTACCCTCTCTCAGGGGGTGGGAGCAGTGGCACTCCCCTTCCTCCTCGGGCTCTCTCAGCTCTCAGAGGCCTGAAGCTCTCCCCAGTAGCTATCTCACTTCCCTTCGAAGCTTCTAGCTGGCTTCCAGCTGCCTCCTAACAGAACCACTGGGCCACCTCTCTGTGTCTAGGGCCGGGCTCTGTGGGTTCATCTCTGGGGACAGCAGGGAAGCAGTCTCCTGCCCGGTCTCTCATGGGTCTCTCTTAGAAGGGCAGAACAATGCCAGCTCCGACCCAAAGCCTAGGAACATGCAGAGCACTCCCAGCCTCACTGGACTATGGTCTCACTGGACTATGGTCTCACTGCTGTCCAGGGCACTCCCAGTCTCACTGGACTATGGTCTCACTGGACTATGGTCTCACTGCTGTCGGGGCACTCCCAGTCTCACTGAACTATGGTCTCACTGCTGTCCAGGGCACTCCAAGCCTCACTGGATTATGGTCTCACTGCTGTCCGGGACACTCCCAGCCTCACTGGACTATGGTCTCACTGGACTATGGTCTTACTGCTGTCCAGGGCACTCCCAGTCTCACTGGACTATGGTCTCACTGCTGTCCGGGACACTCCCAGCCTCACTGGACTATGGTCTCACTGGACTATGGTCTCACTGCTGTCCAGGGCACTCCCAGACTCACTGAACTATGGTCTCACTGCTGTCCGGGACACTCCCAGCCTCACTGGACTATGGTCTCACTGAGCTATGGTCTCACTGCTGTCCAGGGCACTCCCAGCCTCACTGGACTATGGTCTCACTGAGCTATGGTCTCACTGCTGTCCAGGGCACTCCCAGCCTCACTGGACTATGGTCTCACTGCTGTCCAGGGCACTCCCAGTCTCACTGGACTATGGTCTCATTGCCTTCAAACACTCTCACACTGTCAGTGGGCTACACTTTCACTGCTGTCCCTGGGTCCTGTTCCCAAGATGTAGTTGAAGGACTTGTTTTTATATCAAAAGTCCTTATTTTCTTGGGTCTATCGAAACACCGGTGCGATATCATATATTCAGGAACTCATTCTCAATCCAGATATGTTGCTTCTCCAGGTTAAAGGTCTGAGTGCATTAGTGTGGAAAATAACCAAGTACTTTTTACGGAAGCCCCAGGTCTCAGAGCCTGTTGGACCCACAGGCTGCCCTGCTGTGGTCTCTCAGTCTAGGTGTGTGGTCAGAGAAGCTATAGGGCAGTGGGCTGAAAGGAAGGCTGGAATCGCAGTGCCTGGCATGCCATATGCAGCAGAGCTCAGGGGACCATATGAGACGCCAGGATCAAACCCAGGCTGGCCATGTGCAAGGCCAATGCTCTTCCTGCTGTACCATGGCTCGGAACCCAGTCAGGATGCCCTTCCAAATGGCTTTGCTTGGGGAAGTCTGTAAGATGCTTTCTGTTAATAAATTGACAAAAAGGTTTATTTGTTGGTTTGGTTTTGGGGGCACACCCAGAGAGGATCAAGGGTTATTCCTGGCTCTACGCACAAGGATAACGTCTGGTAGTACACAGAGGGACCCTATGGGGTGCCAGAGGTTGAACCCAGGTTGGTCAAGTGCAAGGCTAGTGCTCCACTCCATGTACTATCTCTCTGGCCCCATGACTGTTAACTTGTGATGAAGGGTGCAAAGGCATTAAAAATGGAGATAAGAGAGTCTCTTCAATATATTGTGTTGAAAACACTGAATGTTTAATACAAAAGAATAAAATTGGGGAGGCGATAGCACAGTGGGTAGGGCATTTGCCTTGTGCATGGCCGACCCGGGTTCAATCCCTGGCATCCCATATGGTCCCTCTAGCACCGCCAGGAGTAATTCCTGAGCAAAGAGCAAGGAGTAACCCCTGAGCATTGCCGGGTGTGACCCAAAGCAATAATGATAATTAATAATAATAATAATAAAAGTGATGGTCAGAGTAAGCAAAAAAAGTAGCGAAGGTAAGGCATGCAGAGTTGGGCTAATGAGATCCCAGCTCTAGGGTAAGGCACATATAATGATCTGGTGAGATTCCGGCCCTAGGGTAAGGCACACAGAGTTGGCCTGCTAAGGCCCACATATGATCCCTGATCCAGGGTTGACTCCTAGCTCTGTTCGCAGGGATCACTTGGGAAATTCAAGCTCTATAAAATAGATCAGGAACATTGAGGCCTATGCTGGCTAATCTCATTCATATGTGGCCTCCACAGAAATAGCATAAGGAAACTGACTTTGTCCAATGAAAACACACCCTTAGACTTTGATCACAGACTAGCAAGGAGTAAGAGGAGAATGTTGGTTGAGAAGTGCAATGGAGTGTAATGGAAAGATATTAACTTTTTGGTAGATATGGTGTGATTACAGTGTACCCCTAATGCATATTAGCCTTCACACTCTGAAATACAATGATAGCTACTTCCAAAAAAATTCAAGAATAAAACTAATATTAAGGTCTGTGTATTTGAATTTTGCTTTTTTTTTTTTTTTTTTGCACCACACCCAGCAATGCTCTGGAACCACACCTGGTGGTGTTTGTGTGAAACTGTGTGCCAACCCAGACAGGATTTGATGCCAGCCACCAGTGAGTACCGTAACCTTTGTACTGTCTCTCAGACCCTGTTAAGGGCTTTAGCCACTAAATCATTCAAACATCACAACAACTGCATGGCATAGGTTTAATTATTATCTGTTTTACAGATGAAACATATTCACTGATGTTTAGTGAACCAAAACACAGAAAACAGCTAACAGACCTCCTCTGTGGAACCAGCCACTTAGCTCTGGCATCGGCTTTTTAGTTTTTCCTTTCCCAAAGTACTGTTGGGCGCAGAAGGCACAGAAGGAAAAATGCCTGGGGATCCGTTGGTGGGCAAGTGCCTTCTCTGAACCTACCACTGAAGAGGTTAAGATTAAACCTCAGTTTCATATTGATTGAGATTAAACCAATCAGATGATTCAGTTGTAATCAGATTGGTTGGGATTAAACTAATCTGAACATACAGATAGAGTACTGTCCCCATAAGGCACTGAAGTAGGGGGCCAGAGATAGCTCAAAGGGCTGGGTGAGTGATTGGCTCGTGGAGGCCCCTAGATGGAACCTGGCTTCACCTGGTTTCCCAAGTGTGTAACTGCTATGTGTAACACTAGTGGTTCCATGAGCTCCACATGCTGACCTGTTGACCCCAGCACCTCTGTGCTTAAGCAGCCCAGCATCACATCAACAGGCCTGAGCACTGAGCTATCTGACCCACAGAGTCAGGCCAGGTACTGCCAGGAGGGCCCTGCCTCTCCACCAGTACCGCTTGGGAAGTCTCCAACCTAAATTTAATTTCAAAATATTAAAGGGCCTGAATTTGTAGCCAATTCTATGGCAGAAAAGTTAGATTTCTACGGTAATAAAGTGGCATTCTTGAGCCATGTGTGTGAAACTTGCACAGGAAAGGAAATAACTTTTGCACTTTATAAGCACTATATTATAAATGGGAAATGCAAAGTCTTGAAGCTGTATTTAATACTGACAGCAAACAGTTCCGTTCTTCCTAGTTCTCCTATATTTTCCTTTTCTTTAATTTTTTTAATTTTATTTATTTATTTTATTATTTTTGCTTCTTTTTTTTTTTTTTTTGGGTCACACCCGGCAATGCTCAGGGACTGCTCCTGGTGGTGCTTTGGGGACCATATGGGATGCCTGGAATCAAACCCAGGTCAGCCATTTGCAAGACCAATGCTGTATCTACAAGAGATCACTCCAGGCCCTATTTTTCTTTCCTTCTAGTATTATTTCTCAGCATCAAGTATTCACCTTAGCTTTTTGTTGTTATATTATTTCAGACTTATATAAAAGTTACAAAAAGTAATATAAAGATTTCCTTATCTTGTAACCATTACTGATGACTTTCGAATGCTAATTTTATCAAATCTATTATTTCATTTTATCTGTGATGTCTCTAAATGATGAAAATTACATGTATACATATGGTATTATCTATACATATATATCACATTTCTTGGAAGAGTGAGGATATGGGTCACACCCAAGTATGTTCTGAAATTTGTCCTCTATGCTCCTGTGTTGGAGGACATGTTTAGCTAATCTGGGAGTTTTGTTGTTTTGCTCACTCCCAGCTTAATCTTATTTAAGCCAATGTTCATTCTAATGAGACTTCTCTTCTATGTAAACACTGCTAGAGGGTGTGGCAGTTACGAGTCACCTTGATTGAATCTACTAAGACTTCTATGTTTTCTAGATTGGGCACAGCTCCTCTTTATACCCACTGCACCCAACGTGGGACAGTTAAATTTACCAGGAGACTACCACCCTGGCTACGCTGAGACTAAAGGTAGACTATAGGAAGGATCATACTAGTTTGCTCTAAGCAGGCGAATATGACCCTTTCAGTACATGAGAACAAGATACTCAGAATCACCCTGGTGCAGATAATAATAAGGACCATGTGGGTACCATCTAGATTACATGAAGCTCATGAAGTTAAGATGTATCACTTTATATCAGCCCCCTCTCTCCAGTGTTTTACATAAGAGATAATCTCGGGATTAGTCCTTGGTGTAACCTTTGTTTATACCTACAATAGGGTGTGGCACTACACTCTGTTTAGGGTTCTTTGTTGGCATGACAACCTCCCGATTGGGGTTACTTTGGTGTATATAAGGGGCTGACTTGAGGCCCCTTCACCTTTTACCCTTTTGCCTTTTGGTTCCTCAGCCTTCAGCTTTTTGGCTCCTGCGGCTTTTTGGCTTTTGGCTTTGGCCTTTTGCTCTTTGGCCTTTTGCTCCATCTTCTAGTGCTGTGGAAGAGCTTTTGTACTATTAAAAGCCATTTTTTGGAACTGCACCGGACTCGTGAGTTTTCATCTTTCTCCCGGCGTCCTCGGAGGTAGAAGACAACCTCTGTCCCGACACTGTCGGGGACCCCGCGGCGGGTTCCCGACACTCCTGGCTCTGTTTACTGCCAGCAGAGCCAGGGATCAAACCTGGATGAGCCTTGTACAAGGCAAGTGATTTAACTCCTGTGTTATTTCTCTGGTCTATACCAAATGTCTTTGCAGTAAATTGTAGACATAAACCCACTTTTCCCTTAAATGCTTCAGAGTATGCTTACTAAACACAAAGCTTTTCCTATATATAACTTAATATATTATTGAAATCAGGACATTATCAATGATAGTAGTGGTATGTTGATAGTATTTAATAACCAGCTCTAGGTTTAAAAACAGAAGGAGTCATGATTCCTTTTTGTGAAGTCTTAGTGAGGTAGCATTTGCCACAATCAATGGCATAAATTGCACTACTCTGTCCAATTTCAAACCTAATGTCACTAAATTTGGGATTGAAGAATATGGCTACAATCAGCACTGTGAACCAGTACAGGTCAACTGTACCACTATAGGAAGAAAATAAGAACATTTTAATTTATAAATTAAAAGCAAAATGGTTGAGGGGGCCGGGGCGATAGTCCAGCGGGTAGGGTGTTTGCCTTGCACGCAGCCGGCTTGTGCCGGCCCAGGTTCGATCCCCGGCATCCCATATGGTCCCCCGAGCACTGCCAGGAGTAATTCCTGAGTGCAGAGCCAGGAGCAACCCCTGAGCATTGCCGGGTGTGACCCAAAAAAGCAAAAAAAAAAAAAAAAAAAAAAGAAAGAAAAGCAAAATGGTTGGGTTGGAGCAATATTACAATGGGTAAGGCCTTGCACATGGCTGACCTGTGTTCGATCTCCGGTATCCCATATGGTGCATTGATATCACTGTGAATATTTGCATGCAAACTTAGATACTAAAGTACTCATGATGTCATGAAGAGAGAAAAGTGAACATGTTAACTCCCCTGACGACATATGCCACCCAGCTGGTTGCGACAGTTCATAGCTCAAAAAGGAAGAGTTCTGATTCCATTATATAGATGTACCATAGTTTCTTTATCCAGTCATCTCATGCTGAGTAAAATGAGTCAGAAGAAGGGCAGATGGAGAATGACTGCATTAATCTGTGGATTTTAAAGAAAAAAAACAGTATGAGGCTAATACCCAAGACCAGGAAAAACACAGATCAGGAGGACACGTAAATGGTTGGATTCTACCACATGTATGTGGGAAGCAGAGGGTAGGTAAGGTAGAAAAGGGACCAGTTTGAGAATCACTTGATCACTTGATCACTTGACATCCCGTTATTCATTGATTTGCTCGAGCAGGCACCAGTAACGTTTCCATTTGATCCTATCACATGCCAGCGCAGCCCAATGGCATCTGCTTCCTCCAGGAATACGAAGAGCCTCAAACCGTTCCTTCAGGTTCTTGACGAAGAAATCTGACCATCTTGTAAGTGGGCGGCCAGTGATCTTTTGACATCCTGTGGAATCCAGTCAGCAATGGCTCTAGTCCAGCGATCATCTCCAAATCGCATTACATGTCCAGCCCATCTGATTTTCGGCAACTTGGCAAACGAGACAGAGTCCCTGACTCTCAATCACTGATGGAGGTCAGAACTGAGAATTCCTTCTCTCACTTGAGTGAGGTGTTATATTCCAAGCATACCTATTTTGATTCCTCTCTGGGGACCCGAATAGCATTCTCAGCCTGCTTTCATAGGGCCCAGGTCTCTGAGGTATATGTTAATGCAGGGAGAATGGTGGAGTCAAAGAGATGTGCCCAGAGCTGGAGGTCCTTTTGTCCTTTTAGCTATGTCTTCAGTGCTCTTGAAGACATTCCATGCTGCTCTCTTCCTCCTGTGCAGCTCAGGTTTTAAGTTGTTCATCATGTTGTGTTCTTGACCTAGGTACACATAACTGCTGCATTCAGAGATGTTTGTTCTGTTGACAGTGAATGGGGCCTCTGGAGCTAGTTCATTTTTCATAAACATTGTTTTGTTGAGATAGACGTCAGATACACCAGGCAGAGCAGCTACCAGCTCTCCCGGTTGCACTCCCTGCACTCCACTGACCACGAGGAGTCAGGGATGGAGAGCCAACTTCCGGCCCGAGTCCACCATCTCAATAGAGCCTCAGAAGAACCCAGAGGAATCCCCATACCATGCTGGCAGCGATTTTCATCATCCAGACTCCACAGCTCGTCAGATCTCCACCCAAGAGACTAAATCAATCTCCAGCCCGGCTTGTCAGAGACCCAGCCTACAGACACCCACCCTTCAGAGACCCACCCTTCAGAGGAAAGTATTTCAAATTTGACAAAAATAGTTGGAAATAATAACACTAGACTAGAACTGAGTATTGAAAGTAGGTCAAGTGATATATATGATAACCTTTCAGTGTCTGTATTGCAAACCAGAATGCGAGAGAGGGAGAGAGAGAAAGTGAAAGAGAGAGAGAGAGAGAGAGAGAGAGAGAGAGAATGCCTGCTATGGAGGCAGGTTGTGAGGCAGTGGTAATGGGAAAATGGAGTACATTGATGTTGGGAAATGTGGACTGGTGGAAGGACTGGTGTTGGAACACTGTGTGACCGAAACCTAATCACGAACAGCTTTATAATGATCTATCCATGGTGATTCAATAAAACAAAAAAAAAAATTTAAAGGAAGAGTTTTTAAATTAGGAAAAAGTAAAACATATGGGATTAGATAAAAAAAAACTCTTATTATTTATTTTCATCCTCAATACCCATTAATTCCTGTGTAGAAAAATCTCAAACTATTGCAATTTTTAAAAGCCCAATTTACCTATAAACTATGCAGTTTTACTATATTTGAGCATTTAATAACCAATTCTTGTTATTAAATGTCATTATTAAATTAAATATGATTAATAATTAATAATTAAATCCATTTAATTATTTAGTTGGTTATTAACAACCAGCCCAAGTTGGTTATTGCAAGTCTCTTCCCAAATAGCTCTGTACCCACCGAATCACCATATTTCACAATAATTTCTCAAAGTGGCAAACAACAGTAGAATATTCATGAATAGCTTATTATAACACAATTCTCAAGAAACTTTGCTCTAATTTGGACAATTTCCTAGATTAATGCCCAGAACTGACCAGACCACATCAGACTTTCAGGATTTTTACATAATTTTAGGAGTACAACAATAATTTTAAAATACAATTTTAGATATTCACACATATCTAAAGAGGTGAATTCATGTTTACTTAAGTAATTAAAGACCTGATAATTGATCTGAAGAATATGAAGTTGCTATAAAGACATATTATATGTCTTTTTAATCTAGCCAGATGACTCAAATATTTTACACTCTAATATTACAAGTTTTGGCCACAGTTTTAAGAATACTTTAGCCTTTTCCCCAAAGGAAAGTTAAAATCTGGTTTCACTTAAGTTTACCACAGATTATAATACTTTCTCTAAAAGTCCTTAGAGAGTAATGCATTAGATGTTATTCACTTTGACCACACATAAAGTTTTATTCTCTAAAATTATTTTCTCACAAGCACTTCACTCATCTCTTTTACATTCACTTTCTAATACCTTTCCTCCATTTCATTTCACAACTAGTTTTACTCTCAGAATTTTCCTTCAGCAAAAATTTTCCTTTTTTGTGCCTTTCTTTACTTCACCAGATTACACAACTAACATTCTAGTTCCTAAATATCCCAAGACCCATTATTGCTAGAGATATTTGGTTTACTTTCCTTTTTATCATTCAAGCAAGTTCACCTGACTTGGAAAATCCACACAAACATTCTTGGCTGGCATTAGCAAAACTATTTCCATCTTATTTCCCTATTAGTCAAAACCCTGTGAGACAAAGTAAATTATTTTCCTTTTTCATACAACACACACTAATTATGATTAATTAGAAGGTAGATTTAAATATTTTATCCAAGTTAAATATTTGAGAGACATGCAAGTTTCATAATAAATCATTGCATTTAAAGGCAATTTTATTTACCAGGACTATCTCTGTCGGGGCGCCGCCGGGTCCCCGACAGTGCCCGGAAGCGAAGTTCCCTTCTACCTCTGAAGCCGGGCGAGGAATGGATGAAAACTCAGTAATCCGATGCAGTTTTAAAAGGCTTTACTTATCACAGGTTCAGGCATACAAATCAGCAAAAGGAAAAGCCCGGTGCTTAGGATTCCAGGCTAGAACCCCAGCCACGTGTAGGCCAAGATGGCGGCCACCACGTTTTAAGGCTTTGTAAAAGGGAAGAAGACAAGACTTCCAAGAAGGGTGCGAGCTCACAAAGAGAACACCCACAAAGAAGCGGCGCGAGCAAGGAAACCGGCTAGTTTATACCCCTGCAACTCAGACCTTCCTCCCACTGCTATGGAAAGCAGGGAGGGTCAAATGCCCTTAGGTAATCCCTCCCTGCACCTCACCTAGGCCCTTTAGTATGCTAATGTTTTGAGCCAAGATCTGCCTGGGAATGTCTTTATAGGGTAGAGAAGGGGTTTCTGAGATGGCATGTCTCTGTACCAAAGACTAATACTAATGCCAGTTAAATATTTCTCCAAGCCTTCACAAGTCTCTTCTACTTCACTGAAGTTTTGTATTTTAGTTGCCTTTGAGTATATCAGGGAGCCATGCTTGTGTGCTTGGAAGCAAACACCATTTCTCTCTGGTCTAATTACTTAGGGGTCTAGCGTGGCCAGGCTAATATGCTGGTAAGATCTAGCTAGTCCCACGATGATTGTGGTAGCTTGGGAGAATATTTATACCAGCTAGTACAGCATACATGGTCAGATAAAGTGCCACATTTAGACTACCCCCTTTTCTACGAAGTGATTTGCTGGAGGTAATCCAGAGCAGATGCAGCGGCCCTTAGGAGTCCTGCAACAATCTCAGATCATAAGCTTTCTAAATTTAAAAAAAAAAGTGCTGGAGCCAGAGTGATAGTCCAGTGGGTAGGGGCGTTTGTCTTGCATGCAGCCAACCCCGCTTTGATTACTGGCACCCCATATGCCAGGAGTGATTCCTGAGTGCAGAGCCAGGAGTAACCCTGAGCATCGCTGGGTGTGACCCAAAAGCCAAAAAAAAAAAAATTTTTTTAATTTAAAAGTGTTTTTTTGTTTTGTTTTGGTGTTTGGGCTAACTCCTGATTTTATACTCAGGGAGCACTCTTGGTGGTGTTCAGGGATCATGTATGGTGCTGAGGATTGAACCTGGGTCAGCTACATGCAAGGCAAGTACCCTATTTACTTAAATATCTCTTTGGCTTGAATCAGATATATTAATAATTCTATTCAGAGG
>JAJIBD010013467.1:0-33988 GCA_021461705.1 Cryptotis parvus | reverse complement strand
GCAGACACCTTTGGGTTCTACTAGCATGAGACAGGACATATGGAGATATTACTGGTGTCCACTCTTGCAAATAGATGATTAACGGGAAGATAGTGATAGTGATAGTGGAGAAAGAGAGAACTTTGGTTTATGTGAGAGACTGGTTGGCGCCTGCAGTGACAGTGGTCTGTTGATCTGTCAGAAATAGATCTGGTTTTGCAGTATCACTTAAACGCCAGAAGAGCCAATCAAAGACTATGCATGACCACTGTTGTGTGTTCAGATAAAGGACTACAACAAGACGCAAATAGGTGAGCCAGGATGCGGATAGACTGTGAATCTGATGTCAGAGCTCACACTCTGAAGTAACTGACTCACACATTCACATGAACACATAAAAGCTGGTTCACCACATTCATCTCAGACGGCAATAATAGACCTTCTCTAGGTCCTGACCTTCTCAACCACACAAATATAAACAGGGCCCTTCTGGGTTTATATTTTTCACACTGCCCCCATGTCCCTCTCCCACTCACTTGGAAGAATGGGTAAGCAATATACACAAATACATTAAAAATCAAAGGAGGAAATAAAATGTCTAGGAGAGGGATTCCAGGTCTATTTTCAAACTCTGTAGGTGCTTTGGACACATGAAGTTTATAAACTCTAGTCTTGCGCTCTTCCATAAATCTTACACCAAGAAACTAGAAGTTTTTCTTTTTCCTGAATAACTAAGTAACCATTGTTGCTTTTGTGTTTGTCATTTTTTTCTGCTTTTCTACATCCCTTCATCTTCTGTTACACACAAGCCTAGGTAACAGAATGTTAACTTTAGCTGTATGCTTATTTTATAGAGGTAGAACATACACATGTGTATATGAGGATCTGTTTGGAATCTAACATGTAGAAAATACAAGTTCCAAGTTCTTTTTTTTTTTTGGGTCACACCCGGCAATGCTCAGGGGTTACTCCTGGCTCTGCACTCAGGTATTACTCCCATGCGGTGCTCGGGCGACCATATGGGATGCTGGTGATCAAACCCAGGCCGGCACAGGCCAGCTGCATGCAAGGCAAACGCCCTACCCTCTGGGCTATCGCCTCCGGCCCCCAAGTTCTTATACTTAGACATGCCCCTGTGACGACTTATCCCGACAACTTCCTCAAGTGCCAACCATAATGCTACTCACTATCTGGGTGTCTGATGTCACTTTCTGTTGTAAGACTCTCAAATAGGCTTCAGTTCTATCATCCACTTCAATCCTAGAGTGGAAACACATAATCCAACATTCAGGGGAAAAGTATCTATGTATACAAAATTTCCTATAGAACACACACACACACACACACACACTCATTTCTGTATAAAAGATGGGAAAACCCAAAGGGCAATTTAGCCTACAAGCTGGCTAACACCTAACAGATTTTGAAGACAAAGTACTGTCTTTGTTCTCCCACTCATTTTCATGCCCTAGAATGTGTTTGCTCCAAGAAAGTAGGAGAGGGGCCTCCCAAGCAGAGCACATCTGAGAACCTTTCCCACAATACCTGGCCAGCCAGGCTCGGGTTCAATGCTAGCGCCTAGTGAGACAGTGGTGCTGGGGCCCACCAGTCACATCCAGCAGTGCTGGGAGGGGGGGCACATAGTACTATCAAACAGGTGTGTGTGCAGGCAGACCACGTACCCTTGACCCCAGAGCTATCTCCCCAGCCCATATGGAGATCTTCAGGAAAATCCGGTTTTTCTATTTTAGGGCAGGGGGCACCAATGAGTAGTTTTTAGAATTGACTCCTGAGTCTGTGCTCAGGATCACTCCTGGCAGGACTTGGAGGACATTATGGGATGCTGAGGGTTGAGGCCAGACCAACTTCTCTCCTTGCTGAGGATTGAGGCCAGACCAACTTCTCTCAAACCTGCTGAGGATTGAGGCCAGACAACAGCCCTGCCTGCTCTCTCTCTGGCACTGAGTTTTCCAGTGGTGCAATACTATTCAGTTCCCACACCCTCCAAAATGTCTACCAACCAAATTTTTAGAGTAGAAATGACTTAGAAACTCACATTATTGCTTTTTTCATTTGTATGCCCATGGCTGGTGTAACTTTAAATAGATTTTGTATCAATGAATTGGCAGCTTCATAATTCCTTCGAGTATAGATCAGCAGCCAGTTATCTAGTGGTTTAACACTAATTAATGGTGCACCTCTTGTTTCTTTTGACCAATCTGCAAACTGTGGATTGTAATCAAACTAGAAGAAAGATCAGAGACACTGTGAATTCCAATATAAGTTCTCAGTGATAAAACCCCCAAAGCTTCAATAATTCTACCATGGTATATTCTGAACCTTATTGGTGCTATTTTAAAAATCTGAACTACAAAACAACTGTAGCAGGGAAAGGAAAATACAGAAACAATAAGAAGATAGTGATTCTACTTAAATATTTGTATTAAATACTGCCAAAGTACTTACTTGCACCAAGTACTTTCTCGTTTTGCTGACCTTAATTTTTTTTTACAGCCTAACAAAATTAATCGTTAACTCTCTCTACGACAAAGCTAAATTAAAAAAAAATTATAGATAGCATGCAGTCTCAAACGTGGCTGGGGAAGCTGGACCCCGCTTCCCCAGGCTCAGCTGACCATGGGGCTCCCAGGAGGACAGATGGGTTTTGGGACTGGGCCTATCACCTCTGGGGGTCCTGGAAGCAGCCGGATGAGACTCGCCCACCACACTAGCAGCCACCTTCACTGTCTGAATGCCGACCATGAGGCAGTCCATCAAACTAGTGGAAACAGTTATGTCCTTTAATGTACTGCATTCTACGATGTGCAGGAAAGTTTGGCGGAGGGAGATATAGAGAGGAAAGAAAAGACATACAGAACCCGCCAAGTAGTTGAGGTGTGGGAGGGGGAGGGAGGTGGGGACATTGGTGATGGGAGATGGGTTCGGGTGGAGGGATGGATGTTGGAACACTGTAGAACCAAAACTCTACATTAGCATCTTGTAATTGTATGTCTAAAAGTGGTGTAATAAAATTTGGGAAAAGAAAAAAATTATAAAGTTTGTTTTACAAATGAAAATAAGCAACCTGACCGAGGTACCAACAGCTGCTGAGTGAGCAGTACAGGCAGCTGTCAGCTGGGCAGAAGGCAAACAGACGCAGAGCACAGGCAGACGTATGTGAAGGCACCCAACCCACCTCCCCCCTGACAACCTTGACACAGCATGTGTTTTATTATTTCTCAGGGAATAATAAAGATAGGCAAAATAAAAATGTCAAGCTAATGACTAGGCTGTTATTTACCTAACATTTAGAAGTCAGTGGTATGGTTTTTTATATTTGACTAAAACGTGTATTTACAAATTTGGCATTTGAAGTACTTCATATCACAAAAGCAAAACCCATCACATTTTTCAGAATACTTATTCTCCTTTTCCAAAGAGAAGTCACCTTCTAGCAAAATCTTACTGAACATTTGGAGAACCAAGCTACAAGCTTCATCATATCTCTAAACTCCTCCCCCATTTCTAAAGTACCCAGCTGCTCACCTTAGATGATAAAATGACGGTGGCATGTGGAGAAGATAAAGGTGAGGAAAGAATTATGAGGGCATGTAACTAGGTTAACTCCTATTTGCTACAGTATTACTCTGATCCAAATCTGGTTTGACTGATAATTTTAAGAACCGCCTTACTGTTTTTCCACCTTGGTGAATCTTTTCCGCTTGTAAAATTCTTCCTGAGAAGGACAGTAAATTGGAATCAAAGCTCAAACCCCAGTCTCAAGCTCCCTCTGAACATTATCATCCCCAGCAAAAATATAAAAGATGTATGAAAATAGGCCACAATTTACAAGACATTTCAATACTTCTCTCAGGATTAAAATGCTACAGTGATCATGCAGAGACTCAGACACATGGGGGGAGAGCTGCCATCTGGCTCTCCTGTAGCTCAGCTGACCATGAGGTCCCCGGGAGGGAAGATGGGTTTTGGTCCCGACCACCACCTCAGTAGGGCCTCAGAAGCAGCCAGAGGAAACTTGCTCACCATAATCGCAGCATTTTGAACGTGTAGGCTCCACAGCTCATCAGAACCTCATCCAAGAGAAAAGCCAATTTCAAGCCTGGCTCACCAGAGCCCCACACAACAGAGCAGCCGATTTCAAGCCCAGGTAGGCAGTTATTGTTGGTGAAAATCACTAGGTGTTTGTGGAGATGGAGCTGAGGTCCCCTTTCCCCTCTCTGTCCCATCTGGGAGGCCTGGTGGACACACCCCACGAACTGCCTCTGGGCTATCGGCCATTATGCAGGGACTCAGACACATGGGGGGAGAGCTCCGGCTCTCCCAAGTCACACAGTCACGTAGTACATCAAACTAGTGGAACCAATCACTTTCTAGAAACTCAGAAAGTAAATTCAAGAACAGAATTTGGCCAGATTCTTCCATAGCCAACAATAGGGGAAGAAAATGGATTCATCAGTAACACTGCCATGTATGTGCTTTAACGGTCAATACAATCAGTACCAGCTGATGGAGCAGGCATGGGGAATGGGATGGGCAGTAAATGAGAGTCTGGCGGTGGGAACATACTGGTGGTGGGAGTGGTGTTGAAGTATGAAACTTTCTATCAACAGTATTACAAAATCCTTTTACTTTGTAAATCACTGTTTCAATAAAAAAGGGGGAAAATAAAATCCTACAGTGAGAAAGCTAGTAACACAGCACAATATTTTTTATTTCACATCACATCTTTTTCCTTCATAATATACTTTAAATTCCAACTCCTGAGTTATCTCCTCAATGTATCTTTTTACATTCAATTCAAATCTTTATAACAAGATTTCCCCCAACATTACATTATTTTAGTATAATACTCTTTGTCTAAGATTTGGACCACACTGCAAAACCTACCCCAAACAAAGTATAAAAGGGAAACAAAAACCCCGAAATTTTGTTACATTCCACACAAAATAATGGAGGTAATAGCAAAAAACCCACATAAAATAATGTCAAACTGAAGCCATACTCTGAGGAAATGCAGATGACTTACTTATGAATATAATCAATGAGTCTTCCTACTTCACGCTGTCTTTGCTCCGGAGTTAGTCTTGTATGAACAGCTAAGTCTTTCATCACATTAAAGTCATTACGCATTTTATCAGTTAGGCCTTTAAATAAAAAATTTAAAGGCTTATGGTTAAAGTAGAAATTTTATCAAAATATTTGCATGCAGCATGATGAAAGAAGATAATGTCAAGAAAATGATAAAACCTAAGGGCTGCTGTTGTACTGGAGTGGGGGTGAGGGAGTGGGAATGGGAAAAAAAGAAATATTTAATAATCTTTGAATGAGGTAATCAATTAGGGTGTTTCATTTTAAATTCATAGTCTTCACTGTACCTGTCAGGTAACAGAGCTCAGGAATGAGCATTGCAGGGCCTGGCAAAGTGCCACCAGGGCCTCTCCTTCTCTTAGGTTGACTCACCAAAACCGGCTGCTTCAAATCAGTGATTTCTTGGTTATATTGCTAGGCAAGAGAAGAAAAGGATTATGGTCATAGTAAATGCCTTGGGTAACCTGTCTGGACAAAAAACTTTGTTTTAATTAAGAACTGATGCCAGTAGAAAAGCTGGCATCAAGTTTCTAAGTTTTAAAAGATACATATTTTATCCTCAAAAATAACTGAGCTTTATATGCTTCCAGTTGGTATCCCATCTTTTTCCTTAGAGCCTAGATTGTCAAAGACATTTATTGTTAAGTCGGTATTTCCCAAAGTAAGCGATTACCGCCCCCCCACACACACACACACCTGGTGGGGGAGGAATACTGGAACGGGGGAGGGCAGTAGTCATCTGGGTGCAACTGGGAAAAGGGTGCTGCCTTCGCTCAATTAAAGGTGGATTTTCAGGTGTGATGAGTGTTTATTTTTTAAAGGGGATGGCAGACTAAGTTTAGGAAACCCTGTTCTAAGTTCTGATTTACTAATTGTAATTCCATTTACTCCATTTTAAAAATTCTTGGTTTAGATATAGTAGTAACTCCAGATTCTCACCACAGTAGAATTCCTCTAGAACTACATCATAATGAGAACTTAGAAAAGGTGTTTAAGTAGGGGATTTGCAAGATACAAGGAACTTTTAATTAGGATAAACTTTTGCAAAATGATGACACTTTAAAAAGCCAAATTTCAATTTGAGTGTTGAGATTTCTTTTCTACGTATAATTAACAAGTTTATATGACTTGTTTTGTGATTAATGCATCAACCTTTCCCTTTGGCCTCCCGTTTCCCTTTATTTCTAGGAGAGGCTTTTCTCTCAGTCATCTTCACGGGAGCTTCCAGTCTGACTTCAGAGCTGCTTTCCTGGTATCTTGTTAACCCTCCCCTTGAATTTCATGAGATTTTGCCTGACTCAGTAAAGAAACCCTAAGCGGTTCCAGCTGAGCATCCGAGAGTACTACCATCCTCATTTTATTACTCAGACTGACCAACACTCAAGAGATATTACCATTTCTTCTGCCTCTCATATTCCAATGTCTTGATACATATTTTTCAGGAATCAAGGGGTCAGCCATAGATTCCAGGCTGGTGATGACTTGTCCTGTAATGAACTTTTTACCAACCATCCAGAATTATTTTTTTATGTTAGGTAAGAAAATCCCGACTAGTCCACTCATTTCCCTCCTTCCTTCTATGTGACCACACTATGACGACTCTGGAGTCTATTAAGAGTTTTGCCCCTCCCTACATCACATGCTTGTCTACACACAAGGGTAGAAGTGATTTCAGATAGTCTCATACTTAGCATATTTCAGAAACTTAGTATCCTTATTTATTCCAGGGTCAGAGTGGGTCCTGGGGGTAGCACCTGGTCTTGCTCAGTGCAGATTTTCCAGGATACAGCAGCAGACTGCAGCCCAGCAAATCGGCAGCAGTAGCTCAGTCCCTACACATCACCTATCTTCCTCTCCTCCATCACATACACTGGTTTCAGGTTACTGAGGTTCGTCCTACCACGCATACTATGGGCAAGGACATGGGTAGGATTCTGTAGCATTGGGTCCAGGCCCCACTTACAGTTAAGGCAAAGGGTGAGGTTTATGGGGCTAATAGGCCTAGGTTCGGCTATGGTGGAGGGTTCCCTGGGTTTGGTCTACCAGTTTTCCAAGACACTGCACTGTTGGGTGACGCGCCCTACTGAGCCTTAGCCTCAGGGGGCGTGCCTACAGCTACACTTAGCTTATGTGAAGAGCTGGTCTCTGCCTTTAGGGGAATCTCTGGAGCCAACACAATGGGAGCTCCAGTAGAATTGGATTGATTTCATAATTTTATACGGCATAAATACTTTTATCATGAATCTCGCTTGCCCCAGTTCAATACTCTGTTCCCACAGGTCCTGCATGGGACATATACGCAGATATTCCAAGAGTAGTTAGCCATGTTGGATCAACCGTAATGTAATCAATTCTCCTAGTTCAAAGAGACATGCCAGTGCGCCTCTGGGCAAACTGACATGTCTCTGATTCTAAAGGTAATGCCAAAGCGAATTATTCTGATGGATTTTAAACCTTAGTGGGATCTAGAGTCTGAGATCTACTAGTTATATATTCATAGTAAAAAGGTATTAATGCCATTTCCTACAAATTGCATTCTGCTTTCTGGTTCAGAAATGCAGCCTCTCCCCGACTCTGCCGGGGAGTTTTTCTTTTTTGGGTCACACCCGGCAACACTCTGCGGTTTCTCCTGGTTCTTTGCTCAGGAATTACTCCTGGCAGTGCTCAGAGGACCACATGGGACGTTGGGGATCAAACCCAGGTCAGCCACATGTAAGCCAAATGCCCTACCGCTGTGCCATCCCTCTGGCTCCACTGCCAGGGAAATTTTACCCCAGGGAAACTAGCTCTGGCTTTTGTGAAGCTTGAGCCATGAAGGCCCACCTGAAGATCTACATTTCAAAAGGAATGGTTGCCTAGCTTCATCTCTAGATAGCCCAGCCATTGATGGGCCAGGAGATTTTGGCGGGCTGTCTATAAAATAAGCTAGGAGAAAGGAGAAGGGGCTTTTTTTTTTTTTCCATTTTGGCTTCTCTTTGCTCTCCTCTCCCTCCTCTCTCTGCTCTCTTCCCGGTTGGGTCGCAAAACGTGGTGGCAACTATCTTGGCCTATACATGGCCGGAGCCCAACCGAGAACCCAAATTCCGGGTTTTTCCTATTGCTGATTTGTATGCCAGAACCTGTGTAAGTAAAGCCTCTTGAAACTTCACTGAATTCCTGCGACTTTCTCCATCTGCTGGCCACCGATCCCCTGGGGCAAAAGGGGATTCCTACACCTTGCTCCCCGGACTTTGTTGGGGCACACAGTGTTCCCAACAGTGCACAAAACAGACAAGTTAATACCATCTGTGACATCTTGGCTAGGGAAATGTGGCTTAAGTTTAAGGCAACACCAGGCTCACACCACTCACGCCACTTTCTAGCAAACTTAACCTAAAAGGGCAAGTTTCTGACTCTAGAAATTTCTATATTCTTAGAAGCTAAATAAAAGCTCTTCAACTTGAAAGTTCTAGCACCTTCTCCTTTAATATTACTGTTAAACCTCATTCAAACTGAATAAACATGATCCTTCCTTCCAAAGGTCCTTCTCTCTCTCTTGTGGAGCATTTTCTATTACGCTTAATACGGAAGACATCATGTATTGCTACAGCTACCCATAACTAAGAAGTCCTAAGAGTCCCATGATCCTTCCAGGTATTTCAAACCCATCTCCTCTTTCAAATGACTGTGTCTATTAAAAGAGACTCAATTATCACTGGTGGAAAGAGGAGTTTTCCTGAGAAATCACCTGAGTTTCAAAGTGTAAGAACAAAAACCAAGTATGCAGAACGTTCCTGCAGAGGGAAGTCCATGTTCTTGTGGATAATATGTCCCTGTGGGAAATACATAAGGTAAGCGCATACGAACACATACAAACAGGCCAGGGCTGCGCCACTGTGGCTCATTAGATAAACACCAATATGCTTATTAAGAAAGAAGTAAAGGAACCAATTTAATTTCTATGGGTGAGAATGTAACATCAGATCTATATGAGTTTGAAAATGAATCACGAAACTGGAGAAACGAAAACCTAAGACCACTGAATGGGAAAAGAACTTACAGCAACTGCTGAGTACTCAAAAAATTTGCTATTTTAGATTTTGTCACAGGTTTATTCATTTTACTTAAGTTAATGTTCATATTCATTTCTTACCTTCCTATAGTAGTCTAAGAAACTGACTTCAGAGCCATCTGCTTTCCTAAAGGTACTTTTTGGATTTTGGTCCCAGTCAATATCGTCTACTCTGTATGTTTTATTGTTATACCTGTGGAATGATTTGAGTTTTGTTATCTGATTAAAATGTATAAAAATAGCAGAGACTAGATTTTCTCAAAAATTGCAACCAAATTAAAAAGTAATCATGTATTTGTCCATTTTAGGTAACATTCCTTAGAAACTTTGTTCTCACTATGGTTTGTCTGCATGGAACACTATGCAGCCAGAAGGGAAAAAATGAAGTCATGAAATTTGCTTATAAACGGGTAGACATGGAGAGAATCATGCTGAGTGAAATGAGTCGGGAGAGGGACAGATACAGAATGACTGCACTCATTTGTGGGATAGAAAAAACAGGAGTATGAGACTAACATCCAAGGACAGTAGAAATAACATTCAAGGACAGTAGAAACCAGGAGGACTGTCATGGTTGGAAGCTTGCCACAGTGGTGGTGGTGGGGGGGTGGTGAGGGCAGTAAGGACAAAGAGGGGGACCACTGCTACAATGATAGTTGGAAATTATCATTCGGCAGGAATTGAGCATTAAAAGTACATGTTAACCGCTCAGTACCTGTATTGCAAACCGTAATAACCAGAAGAAAAGAGGGCAAGTGCCTGCCATAAAGGTGGGCGGTGTTTGGCATGAGGAAAACTGGGGACATTATCACTGTATCACTGTCTTCCCGCTCATCATCGATTTGCTCAAGCGGGCACCAGTAACATCTCCATATGTCCTGTCTCATGCTAGTAGAGCCCAAGGGCACCTGCTTGCTCCAGGAACATAAAGAGCCTCAAACCATTCCATCAGGTCCTGGGAATGAGGTCTATAATTGTTACTGGTATTTGGCATATCAAATACGACACAGGTAGCTTGCCAGGCTCTGCCGTACGGTAGCATAATCTTGTAGTCGCTCTAAATCCAAAATTTATTGATGAACCGCGTGGCGCTTGCAGCCGCACGAGCCGGGCTGTGATAGGCTGGTCTGCTGGGTGGAGTTCTGATGAGGGGGAAGTCCGGATGTGGAAAATGGAGGCCCTCATGGAGTGGGGGTCGTCTGGCTTGTTGCGCAGGCTCTGCTGGCGTGGGGCCAGGGCTAGGGACATTAATGGTGGAAAATGTACACTTGTAAGGGACAGGAGTTGGAACATAGTATGACTGAGACCCAATCATGGAGAAACTTTGGAACTGTGTATTTCATAGTGATTCATTTAAAAAACAAAACACAATTTTGTTCTCAAGGAAGTTTACAAATTCCCTTCCCACTTTCAGGATACTGAGATTATTTAAATGCTACTTTCTGACAAGATTAAAAAGCCACAGAATCTTTACAATCATTCTGCATTTTATAAAGCACTCTTGGGGCCGGAGCAATAGCCCAGCAGGTAGGGCGTTTGCCTTGCACGTGGCCGCCCATGCCGGCCGGGTTCGATCCCCGGCATCCCATATGGTCCGAGCACCACCAGGAGTGAATCCTGAGTGCAGAGCCAGGAGAAACCCCCTGAGCATTGCCAGGTGTGACCCAAAAAAAAGCAAAAATAAATACATACATAAATAAATAAAATAAAAAGCACTCTTACTTGGTAAGTACAATTAAGCCTATCAGTTCTTTAGAAACTTGTTCTTGAAATTTATGTTCTTCAGTCTGATGATATAGGTTTAACATGAAATCTAACACAGTTTCACTTCGAAGGACTTTATGACTGACATCAGTGCAAAGCATGATGTTATTTTCATACTGAAGAATAGAAGTAGTAAAACCAGGCCAAATCACCAACCTGTCAAATAAAACAAGTCATGAAGTAACCTCTACCAACACCCAAGAAAGTTTTACATTTCAAAGGTTGTGGATTTTATTTTCACCCTTACTAGATCTAAAGGAAAAAACTTTCTGATTATTTATTACAAGGTTTTTACTAGTAATTTATTACTAGTAAATTACTAATAAGTAATTTACTAGTAATTTACTTATTACTAGGTTTTACAAAGTTACAGATAGAGACCTAAATATTTATTCAAGTTTTAACATTATGAAACTATAATTCTGTATGTTCCACTTGAAGTTAATATACTAAGTGTACTAAACTTTGTTTTATTAAGTCAAAGTTATTATTTGAAATCGAGTTGCCAATTAAAGTGTTTACAATTTTATAACAGTTAATAAAAAACATCTGGACTGCAATCCTGATACACTACAATAACTTCTGAAGTAATAACTATTAGATGAATTTTATAACATAAAAATACAAACTTGGTATCAGACAACTCTTAGATGCTTTTTTTCAGTGACATGTGTATCATATCATTTAAAAAATACATTTGGTATATCTCCTTTAAATTTCATAAAATATTAACTTACTATGATGAGTACCATTAATAGCCAGAGTAAGTAAGTCTGATCATTTTAGAATATCACTACTGAAGTTTACAATTAAGTATATAGTACTGAAATCTTCCACTTCATACAAACCTATGATTTGGAATATCAATTGGATCACTTGGGTTATAATAATTCCGCCCAATTTGTTGCAGATTCATGATCTTCAAGAGTCTAGAATTTGAAAGGTCATAATAAAGTCAATATTGACAACTATCTTCAGTATTTTATTAGAATCACATGCTATTTATAGTCTAACTTCTTAAACTTTGGGTCGCCACCCTGAACAGGAAGGTGGGAGCCATGAAAAACTTAGCAATAGTGAAAGGTGTCTGAACACAAAACTAAAAAATTCTTAATCAACCACTTAATAAACAGCAGCACTTCCCTGTGTTGCATTTCTTAGGTGAAAAGGGGCGGCAGGTGAAAAAGTTTAAGAAGCCTGAATTAGTTAAGAGGAGGGAAGGCGAACTGGTCATGGAAAGTCAAATCCTACCTACTTTTTTTTTTTAATTTGACTTTGGAGCTAACAACGGATTTTCCTTTTAAAAAAAAAAGTTTGGGGGGGCCGGAGCAACAGCACAGCGGGCAGGATGTTTGCCTTGCGCTGGCAGCCAACCCGGGTTCGATCCCCGGCATCCCATATGGTCCCCCGAGCACTGCCAGGAGTAATTCCTGAGTGCAGAGCCAGGAGTAATCTCTGAGCATTGCCGGGTGTGACCCAAAAAAGAAAAAAAAGAGTTTGGGAGCAACAAGATTAATGAATATTATATGAAATGAAATTTCAGTGAAATTTTATTGGAACATGTAATGATCTTGCAATTACATATGGTGGATGGCTGCTTTCACGCTCTAAGAATCAAGGTAAGAGACCATGAGTCACCTATAAAGCCTGAAATACATGATTCTTTGCAGAAAAAGTCTACAAACCTCATTTAAGACAGTTTACACTGATTCAAAATATAAAGATGAATACATCCGCACTCAGTGTCCTATTATTAGTGATGGATACCTTTTGACTCTAGGGAAAATTCTCCATCCTGTCATTGGATGGAGACAAATAATAATTATGTCTTATTATTATGATGCAAATTTCAACCTTTTCC
The DNA here is from genome assembly GCA_021461705.1 of Cryptotis parvus. NCBI lineage: Eukaryota > Metazoa > Chordata > Mammalia > Eulipotyphla > Soricidae > Cryptotis > Cryptotis parvus. The sequence continues at coordinate 21,224 of JAJIBD010013467.1, read as the reverse complement.
AAGATGTTTCTCATTGAGGAGGGGCTCTGGGCGAATGTGTCCTTATTTTGGATTGGAAATATAGCTACCTGTGTTTTATTTGATATGCTAAAAACCAGTAACAATTATGGACCTCAGTTCCATGACCTGAAGAATGTTTTGAGGCTCTTCCTGTTCCTGGAGCAAGCAGATGCCCTTGGGCTACACTTGCTTGCAAAGGACTATGGAGATGTTACTGGTGCCCGCTCGAGCAAATCAATGAACAATGGGAAGACAGTGATACAGTGATACACAACTTATATAAATGGATTGAAAACTTGTAATATCTAAAACTATAAAACACTTAGATGTGTAATATGCTGACATTTTATATCTTTGAGGATTTAAATCTAATAAAAAGGGAAAATGACAAAACAAAAATCCAACCAATGGATTTAAAAATCTTTTAAATTAAAAAAATTCTCTACAATGAAACCTAGTACAAAAACAAGGCAACCTTGTGAATGGGGGGGAGATATTTGCAATTTACAATTCCAACATAATAAAAGCATATAATTCTAAACCAAAATTCTAATTAAAAAAAAGGGCAGTTATTTTTTTGGTTTTTGGGTCACACCCAGCGATCCTCAGGGGTTACTCCTGGTTCTGCACTCAGGAATTACTCCTGGTGGTGCTCGGGGACCATATGGGATGCTAGGGATCGAACCCGGTCGGCCCCATGCAAGTCAAACGCCCTACCCGCTGTGCTACTGCTCTGGCCCCAAAAAAGGGCAGAAGTTCTGAACAGACATTTCTCCAAAGAAAACATACAGATTGTTTAGCAGGCATTCAGTTACTTATTAGGAAGATGCAAATTAAAAACTGCATGAAATCATCACCTCAGACCTATGAGAACAAGTTAGATACAAGATGTGCTGGGGCGGAAAGATAGTACATTGAGTAGAGTGTGTGCCTTGCACATGGCTGACCCAGGTATGGTCTTTGGCATTCCCTAGAGTCCCTCAAGCACTGCCAGGAGTATTTCCTGGGCATCACTGGGTATGCCCCCAAAACAAGCAGAAAGTACTAGCAAGGGTATAAAAATAAGGAACTGAGCACACTCTTGGTGGGAATGTCCACTGACAGAGCCATTATGGAAACAATATGAACTACTCAAAAAATCAGAAAAATATCATAGACTCAAATTCCACTTTAGGTACCTATCCAGAGAGTATGCCAACACTAATTTGAAAATACACATGTACGTGTGTGTATATTATAGACCTCATTCCCGTGATTTGAAGGAATAGTTTGAGACTCTTCGTGTTCCTGGAGCGAGCAGATGCCCTTTGGCTACACTAGCACGCGACAGGACATACGGAGATGTTACTGGTGCCCACTCGAGCAAATCGATAAACAATGGGGAGACAAGTGATACAAGTGATACGTGTGTGTCTGTCCGTGGTGTTTATATATATATGTGTGTATACACACAATACAACACACACATACCTGTAACCATAGTATTGTTCACACAATAGCCAAGACAGAGAAACTATTAAGGTGCAGTGTCCATTAGTGCATTATTGAATAAAGGTGTGGAAACAATCACTTACTAAACTACAAAAGAGAAATGAATTTTTGCCATTGGTGACAATATAGATGGAACTTAACATTTATGCTAAGTGAAATAGCTCAGGAAAAGACAGATATGATTTCACTTGTAAGTAGAATATAAAAAAGAAAGCAAATGACTAAAGCAAGTCTGAGACTGAAGGTAAAATTGTGGTTTTTCCAGAGGGAAGAGGGTAGTAGAGATTTATGATGAAATAAACTTTGATGAAGGGTATGGGACACTATAAATATATTTGAAGACACACTGCTAAAATTTGTATGGTACAGTAGAAATTGCAAATTATAGAGCATGCAGTATATGCTTTATATGGAATAAATCTGAATGTACCTAAATCCTGACTTTGCCTCCTGGTACCCATTGCAGAGAAAAAGAAAGATAAATAAGTCTACATATAAATGTATATATTAAAATGAAATTAGAATACAAATCAAAGATAAATTCCAGGGGCTGGAGCGATAGTCTAGCAGGTAGGGCGCTTGCCTTGCATGCGGCTGGCCCATACTGGCCAGCGCCCAATCCCGGTATCCCATATGGTCCCCCCGAGCACTGCCAGGAGTAATTCCTGAATGCAGAGCCAGGAGAAACCCCCTGAGCATTGCCCGGTGTGACCCAAAAAAGAAGAAAAAAAGATGAATTCCAGAGTTTTGGCTCTAAAATATAAGCTCAAATGGTATTTGAAAGCTCAAATATGAGCACAAATCAGAAAGTTAAATACATAGTACTTGCTTAAGGCAAGTGACATTTATGTCAGCATCAATACGTCCCTTTAAAACAATTTAAGAGTTACCTAGTAATTTTAAAAAGCCACCATTAAAATCTAGATAGTAAGTATGCAGGTATTTAAATTTTTTAGTCTCTGTATATTTTAAAGTTCTTATCAAATGTGAAAAAAAAAACATACTGACATACCTCCTGAAAATAATATTATAGAACTGCAAACAAGTTGGTGATGTAGGTGGAAGTTCATTTGTTAAAGTGATTGTTATCCTCACGTGCTCTCCATTTCGAGTCTGACTAAAAACTTCAGTAACCTGAAGCCAGTGAAAACCAAACTTTAAATTGTTGAAAGAAAAAAACCCGTCATATATTGCCTATTTAATAAGGCAACAATGGAAACTACATACAAGTTTTAGATAGAAGGACCTAAGAATAAGCACCTGTGAAACAGCAAGTATAATCACTAAGTTACTCAAATGAATTTGAAAATGATACAATAATGTTAAACTACCCTGAGTGTTACGTGTTATTATTAGACAGGCAAATCCTTCCCTTTCTCTATAAGCTCTCCTAGATTGTAGTAGTTTTTACTTCGAATTGGAAATCCCCTTTTTTCTCCCCCCCCCATTCATCCCAATGATTTTAATAACCTTATGCTGTAGTCTTTTGGGTAAAAATAATATTGTTCCATCAAAAGCGTGACACCTTCCAATTAAATCTTCATGTTGAAAAAAGAAGAGCTGACCGAGTCTTCTGGCTTCCATCAGTGGGTTATAATCAATGTGATATTGGTATAAGGCCCACTGGGGACGTGGAAGTCAACCGAAAATGGTTGGTGCTTAGTCTTACTATAATTCCAGAAGATCCTGTAAAAGTAAATCACATTCATCTCAAAATGGAAGTTATTCTTCCCTGAACTCTTCGCTAACAGAAGGCAGATACAGGTCTGCAAGCAAAGACTTAACAGCATCAGTCAAGAGTTCTCAGATCTCCAACTTTGAGGACTATTCAGATAAATCCCTAAATATAAATTTGGAAATAAATTTTTCTTAACTGAATTTATAATAGAACCAAACAAGCTTAGTTTTAGAGAAGAGTGATCTATGTAACATTCGATAAAACATTTCAATGCTGCCAAGCACATCGATGACTTTATCAGAGCCAAAAGGAAAAAGAGAAAATGTAAAAGCCACGTGAGGCCCAGGACCAAAGGGGTTCTGCTTTAGTAAACCCGTGAAGTGCATTACCTGTCCTCTGTGTGTGGAAGCCCAGGAATCGGCATTCTTAGTAACCTACCGGTCTTTGATTCTTTAACATGGTCCAGGTTCTGTCTTGTATTCACACCAAGATCATGAAAGTCTCGACGGCGACCTCCTCTTTCTGCTAATGATAACTCCTGAAACCCAGCAGATATCTGGAGTTCTTAAAAAAAGAAAATAGCACACTTAATATGAAATATAAAAATGATAGCATTAATTCCCAAAGCACTACATGGAATCCAACGCCTCTTGAAGTACTATAGTTTTTATTAAACACATCAAAATGTTTTAGCTATCTGCTGTCAAAGTAATTTCTTAGCTAAGACTTCTTTCATATGCTGTTCCTGTGATTCTAGGCAAATTCAGTTACATTCTTTTAAAGATACATGGGTTCTTTTTTAGGCCACACCCTGGCATCACTCAAGGATCATTCCTGGCAGGGATCAGGGGACCATGATGTGCTGATGACTGAATCTGGAACTGCCATATATGAGGCAAGCACCTTTTCCAATGTTCTGTATTTTAAGACATCAGAAAAGCTGGACTGTGACTTATGAAAATAATTATGTTTGTTGACTAAGAAATTATTTTCTTGTTCCATAATTTTTGTCACAATTTAAAAGTCAAATATTTTCAGTACTTTTCACAAATTTTATGATGAAATTATTTATAGCTTCAGGATTTGGTGGTTTATATGGTCCTAATATATAACCCGAATTAGAAGTCTGAAATGCAATTTACTAATTCCCCTAGAAAAACAAGAGAGGCTAGAGTGATAGTATAGTAGGTAAAATGCTTGCTTTGCCCACACCTGAAGGGGGTTTGATCCCCAGCATGCATATGGTCCCTTGAAGCACAACCAGGAGTGATCCCTGAGCATAGAGCCAGAAGCAAGACCTGAGCACAGATGGACGTAGCTCCAAAACAGTAAGAAAAATATCCAGCAGAATGGACAGAGAGGAAGAGCCCAGTAAATTTCCCAGGTATGGAGATTTATATCATATCTGCAGTCCCGCCTACAATCACTTGTAGACCTTTCTATGATACAAAGCTACTGGAACAGCTTAACAGTTCATGCTTAGTTGCAAAACCTGTGGTTTTATCATGCTAATTAACACCCTTTGATCTAAGGAAACTGAAAAATAATCTCATACCAATAGTATATGAACCATGGGTGAATATGAATTTTGTAAATAGTCAAATGTTGAAAAAATCTCATATTCAATGCATTAAAATGCATTTTTTAATGAGAGATTAGTTGTCAACTGGAAATCTCTACTACTCATCTGTCATTTTAAAAACGGCTTGGAGAAATGTTCCCAGGGGGTAAAATTTTCCCTTTTCTGCAGGTAGAAATAGCTTAAGAGATTTAAATAAAAATTACTAGTTAAAATTTCTGGAAAAGTAACTTAGGAATCCCTTCTATAGCTTGTTTTTGTGTTTCCATGATGGTTAGCCCTTAGCCCTGACTAGAATCTGGATGTGATTGTAGGCAGGACTGCAGATATCTGAGCCAAATTTATGTCTCAATGATGGAAATCAGACCCAGAACAAAAAAGATTGAAGAGTCAAGTTTTCTTTGGTCTACAAGTGCCAGAATCTGTCCCATAGTTGCCTACTTCTGAATCTCCAGTAGACTAGAGTGGCCTCCAAAAAAGTAATGTCAGGGTTTGTGATAACAAGTTTCAATTTTTTTTTAATTTTTTTGCTTTTTGAGTCACACTCAGATGCTCAGGGGTTACTCCTGGATTTGCACTCAGCAAATACTCCTACTGGTGCTCAGGGGACCATATGGGATGCCGGGACTGAACCCGGGTCAGCCACGTGCAAGACAAACGCCCTACCGGCTGTGCTATTGTTCCAGCCCTGAACAAGTTATTTTAGTAAGATACATTTTTTTACCTGAAAAACTGAGGATTATAAAGTTCACAGCCATGTAAGTTTTAAATGAAAACATGGTCTATAAAACACTTTGAGGATGCTGTTAAATATGTTGGGTTCTGTGCCTTGTAAAGTACGAGAGTTCATATAAAAATCCCTTTAAATATAAATTCTTCTAGTTACTGCACTAGGTAAATTTATCCCAAAATTTTGTGTGAAATATTCACGACCTTGGGTAGGTATCAATACTAACATGGATTGGTAATATTAAAACCAGTATCTATCATGTTTAAAGTTTTCCTAGGGAAAAAATCTGGTTTTGTCTGAAAAACAAAAATCAGTTCTTGAATGTAAAAAATCTTTTTTTTTTAAATTTATGGGTCACACCTGGGGATGCTTAGGGGTTGGTTGCTCCTGGCTGTACTCAGGGGACCATATATATGGATGCCGGGATCGAACCCAGGTTGGCTGTGTGCAAGGCAAACTCTTTACCCACTGTGCTATCACTCCAGCCCCGACTGCTAATTTCTAAACATAAACAATGATCCCACTGTTTTCCTGTTTACATAATACTTCTATTATTACATTTAGCAAAGCTAGGTTAACAGCCGATCTGGTAACTACTAATTTTAAGACCAGATAAATGGTAATTCTCTTTTCACACACTTGACAGGATTAAAAACATATCTTTTTTATTTTTCTATTTGAGCACTTAAATTATCTAAAAACATCCACTTAACTGAATGAAAAAATTAAGGTTCTAAATGATGTCTCAATAATAAACTTGTTATACTTGTCACGGTAATTTCTGAAACACGGTAGATAACATGCATATAACTGATAAGCACTGCACAGGAATCTTATATTAGCAGTGAAAAGTAGTAAAATAAGTCTTGCATTCATTATTCCAACTACTTAATTCTCACAAGGACTGCAGCTAAACTTATTTAAGCACACACCCTGTTCAGATGCACACACCTATTTTTATTTATTTATTTATTTATTTATTTATTTATTTATTTATTTATTTATTTTGCTTTTTGGGTCACACCCGGCAATGCTCAGGGGTTTCTCCTGGCTCTGCACTCAGGAATCACTCCTGGTGGTGCTCGGGGACCATATGGGATGCCGGAGATCGAACCTGGGCCAGCATGGGGCCGCCACGGTGCAATGCAAATGCCCTACCAGCTGTAAGTATCGCCTGGCCCCCGCCCCGCACACACCTATTTTAATCCCCTTTTCATACCCATTGCATTGCAGTTTCATTCCTTTTGTTCACTTTCCAGATGGTAATAGCAAAGATTTATAAGAATGTTGTCAGAAAAACGGTCTGAATCATTTTAATGCTTCCAGGCAGTTTTCTGACATTGACAGTATTTATCACAGTTCAATTTACATTGTACTTCAAGAATATTTGAGTCATATTTTCTTAGAATTAAGTATTTCACTAGGTATGGTCAAGTGTTTGACTACATGAAATTTAAGACATTATCTTTGTTTTCCAGTTGTTTTTTTGCCTCATCATTATAAAACAATCCATTTCCCAAGCTCATTTACATAGTTAAAATGCTAACTTTATGACATTTAATTCCTGTAAATGAGTCTCTTTTTCTTATTACGAAACCAGACAACAATCATAGAAGAATCTTACGTGAAGCATCCGAATAATCTTTGTAACAATGCAGTGACTAGAAAAAGCTCAATTTCTGGAATCAGAACTGGTATTCTATCACACCGGCCACGAATCGGTGACCCCATACACACGGAAACGTGTTTTCTAACCCGTCTTTGCCCACGGGAAAGCCGGTACAGCTTTTGAGGAAAACACCAACGACACCAAGAGGACGTTCAGAAACTGGTTTAATAAGCAAGCACACAATTCACCGTCAGCAGCTCTTGAGCGCTTCTCGCCTTCCCCACAGGGATTTCCAGAGGGAAAAAGAAAGCCTGTGGTACTTGGCCCCCTCAGGGGCGGCGGGGAAGCGGTCCTCACTCAAACACTTACAAGATCTGCCGCTACTTTACACTGTCTTTCACCTTGTGACTTGGCTGTGGCTCCTACAGCTCCTCGCTGTCGTCCGCGGCCGACTAACTCCCCTCAGTCGGCGGCTGCTGAGGTCTCGGCTGGATGTAACCCGGCTGCTGCGGCGGCGACAGGGACCCGGATTAGGGACCCCAGGGGTGACAAGCGACCCCCCACCACCTTTACGGACCCGGATTAGCACCCCAGGGGTGACTCACGACCCCCACCACCGTTTTCTAGCCGCCGCGGATAGGAACAATCCTCGCAAGGCGTCAACCTTCTTCACAGGATCCGCGTTCCCAAACGCGTCCCCATGGGCCCGAGCTGACGGGCGCACACGCGCTGGCCTCGTTCTTCCTGCTGGGGGCCCCCGGCATCGGAGCCCCGTGAAGCCCCGCGCGCCCCGGCAACTCACTCACCGCCGCGGCTCCCACGTGCTGCACCGTCTCCTGCCCACGGGCCCTGCCCCGCGCTTCGGCTCGGGCTCGGCCCGTCATGGTCTCCCTGGGCGGGGAACAACCGGTCACCGCGGGCCCAAAAGCCCCCGTAGACCCCCGCGCTCCCCGGCCCTCACGCACACGCCTCGGCCCTCAGGTGAGGGGAACATCCTGTTCGCTCTGGCGCTCCGGCCGCGATGCCGGCCCCGCGGCCCTGAGGAGACGCAGCAGCTCCGGGAGCCCGACCCCGCGGCCCGCCTCACCCGACCCCGCGGCCGCCTCACCCGACGCGAAGCGCCACGTCTGAGGGGAAGTCACCGGGCGGGCGCGGCGTCCTCAGCGCCTGGCGCGGTGTCACAGGCCTCGGTCCGACCCACCGAACCAACAGTCGCCCCCGCGACGCCAACCGTCAGCAGCGCAGATCCCTCCACGCCGGGACTCGCGCGCCCGCTCCCTCTTCCCCCCCCTCGCCTCTTCCCCGCCGCGCCGCCTCTTCCTTTTCTGCGCGGAGGGGCACAGGGCCCCGGGCGTGAAGTGACTGCACGTGCCGCTAGGCAACGGCGTTGGGGTGCACGTGCACGCTGCGCTCTGATTGGCCGCCGCGCCTTAGACGGTTTGCAGGCCGGGAGAGCCACGCCCAGACTCAGCGCTGGCTCCGCCCAGGCCAACCAGGCCCCCGCCGCTGCCCTTCTAAGGCTCCGCCCCAGCCCCCGCTTCTCCTTCCCACCAAAGTTAACGAGGGTTTAGCTCCCTCCCAATTGGTCCCGAAGTTTTTGCATGCAACACACCTGCATACACTGAAACTGCGACTAGGTGAGCCAGAGGAAAATCTGATTTTGGATGGGTCCTAAAAACCTGAGCTCTTCACCCCGGGAGTAATTCCTGAGTACCGGGCCAGGAATAGCTCCTGAGCATCCTCAGTGTGATCCCAAAAAGCCAAAAAACTGAACCAAAACAGAACCAAAAATACCCTGAACTCTTTCACTGAATCAGATACAGGGGTTTCTCAAGCACGCTTGCCCAGGGGTCCTCTGACTCCCCTTGTGACCTGTGACAGCTTGATTATCCTGAGGGTTGCACAGGGGAGCTTATGGCCTCTGGAGGAGAAGAGTTAAAATAGGGAAAGAGGATTTCAGGGCTTCCCCCAAGAAACTAAAGGCGTTTGTGAGGTTGCAGGCAGCTATGTGGGGGCCTTCCACCCTCTTCAAACAAGACTTTCCAAATAGTGCCAAGAACTTTTCTGAGAAATTCCATCTGCATGGGGGAGGGATGGTTAAGGCCCCATGGCTCCGCAGACCCTCCTCCGAACGAATCGGCAGGCACGGGCCAAGACCCTTCACCCACCTCCTTACTGGGCAGCAGATGAGGCTGGTGCAGCTCAGGTGAGGTCGAGGTGCCTGACCTGAGCCAGGTGCTCTCGCAGGCTCTTCTCCCCTAATCGACAAACCCAAGTGAGCCGCCGTGAATGTGCTTCACGGAGCTGACGGGAAAGTCACGTCCCTGCCATAACCCAGGGTAATCCGTGACGAATACACCCAGATGCAGCGCAATAGCCTCTTTAGAATGCAGTGTAGATGGTGGTCAGCTGCCAGCGTGCTCACCAGCGTTGGGCTTCAGAAATGTTCTCCTTGAACCCAAGAAACATTGCTATTAACAATATGGTTTGCCTTTTACAACATTTTTATTAAATAATTAAGTTATTTATTTATTTTTCTTAATTTTTATTATACCACCATGAGATATACAATTACAAGGATGTTCATAATTGGGTCTCTGTCATACAATGTTCCAGCACCCAGCCCTCCACCAGTGCCCCATTCCCACTACCAATACTCAGACACTCCCTCCCACTCCAACCCCAGTCTGCCCCTATAGCAGACACCTTTTCTTTCCCTTTCTCTCTCTCTCTCTCTCTCTCTCTCTCTCTCTCTCTTTCTCTCTCTCTTCTCTTATACTTTGTGGCTTGCTGCGGGAAACTCTGGGGTGCCCCACACAAAATCCGGGAGTAGGGTCAGGGGATCCACTTCTGTCCCAGGGGATCAGCAGCCGGAAGACGGAGAAAGACGCAAGAATCCGGCGAAGTTTCAAAAAAACCTGTGTTTACTTAACACAGGTTCTGGCATACAAATCCGCAATAGGAAAACCCCCCGAACTTAGGGTTCCCAGCTGGGCCTCCGCCACGTGTAGGCCCACCATGTGTTAAGGCCCTGTGGAGAGGGAGACAGCAAAGAGGCTCAGCAGAAAGGGGAAAAGGCGGAAGAGAGAGAGAGAGGAAGCAGGCTAGTTTCATATCCCTGCAACCCAGACCTCCCACTCCACGGAAAGCCATCAGGGTCAAATTAATTTCTCCCAGGACCTCACCTAGGCCCTTTGAGATGTTAATGTTGCCCAGCCAAGATCTGCCTTGGAAGTGCCCCCTGCAGGGTAGAGTGGAGGAGGGGCTTCTGAGATGAACTGTATCTCAGAGTACAAAGGCATGCATCTGTACCAAAGAATATTATCATTTGTATCACTTGTCTTCCCGTTGATCATCGATTTGCTCGAGTGGGCACCAGTAACATCTCCATATGTCCTGTTACATGCTAGTGTAGCCCAAGGGCAACTGCTCACTCCAGGAACACGAAGAGCCTCAGATCATTCCTTCAGGTCATGGGAATGAGGTCTATCATTGTTGCTGGTTTTTGGCATATCAAATACGACACAGGTAGCTTGCCAGGCTCTGCCGTGCAGGTGGGATACTCTCAGTAGTAGGTAGGTTCTCAGTTCATGCATTTGCTAATAAACCGCAATGGGGAGAGATCGGCTTTCTCTTGGGTGGAGCTCTGATGAGCTGTGGAGTCCGGATGTGGAAAATGGCGGCCCTCATGGTGTGGGGGGTTCCTCTGGCTTCTTGCGAGGCTCTGCTGGGGTGGTGGCCAGGGCTAGAATCTACCTTCCCTCCTGGGTGCCTCATGATCAGCTGGGCAGAGGGAGAGCCAGTAGCAGCTCTGCCCCATGTATGTGAGTCTCAAGAAAAAAAAAAGAATATTATATTGCCAGTTATATATTTCTCCAAGCCTTCACAAAAGTCTCGTCTTTGCTTCATGGTTGTTCTGTATATCAGCCTTTGAGTTATCAAAGAGCCATGCTTGCTTGCTTGGAGGCAAACAGCATTTCTCTCTGGTCTAATTACTTAAGGGCTCCAACGTGGCCAGGCAGATATACCGGTAAGATCTAGCTAGTCCCACGATGATTGTGGCAGCATGAGAGAATATTTATACCAGCCAGTATAGAATACATGGTCAGATGAGCTGCCACATTCAAGCTGTCCTCCTATCTACAAAGTGACCTGCAGGAGGCAACTCCAGGCCAGATGCAGAGGCTCTGGGAAGCCGTGGACTGCAACAGCTCGCCCTACAGAAATTAACGGGTTATGATGTCTCTATGTATATATTCAATAGTGAGTTCTAGTGTAGTGACATTATCATTCCCCATCAACCTCCCCAGTTTGTTGCAACTACAATGATCGCTCACTGTATCACTGTCTTCCCGCTCATCATCGATTTGCTCGAGCAGGCCCCAGTAATATGGGATTTAAGACCCGGATTTAAGAAAGACTGCTGCAGGGTGGAACTTGATGAGCTGGCTGTGATAGGCTGGTCTGCTGGGTGGAGTTCTGACTAGAGAGAAGTCCGGATGTGGAAAATGGAGGTCCTCATGGAGTGGGGGGTCGTCTGGCTTGTTGCGAGGCTCTGCTGAGCCGGATTTAAGAAAGACTGCTGCAGGGTGAAACTCGATGAGCTGGGCTGTGATAGGCTGGTCTGCTGGTCTTAAATCCGGCTCAGAATTCCCACAATGATCGTTACAGTGTTTAAATGTGAAAGATCCTGGGAAACCTGGTCCTAACCTCCATTATTGTCTAAGCTGTCGGCCGCACGCCACTGCAGCTGGGGGTCTGGTGTGTCTCTCATCCGACATTGCTGGCTGTGGAGGCTTCAAGCCCGCAGCCACACCCACCGACATGGAGGTGGAAAAATGGGGGGAGGAGCCCAAATCCCTGCTCCAAGCCCGGTCAGCGTGCCCCATCCCCCGCACGTGTCTGCTAACCCTCAGAGCTATGTTGGACTCGGCCAGGGGCTGAGCCATTTACACCCTCGGAAACTCCATGGGCTGCTCCACGTGGGGCTGAGCGGAAGCTGTGGTCTGGTGTGTCTCTCTCGTGGCGTTGCTGGCTGTGGAGACTTGCCTTTTACAACATTTTATAAACCACGCGTGATTAGAGATGGATACACTCGGGACTGGGGTGGTCGGACAGCAGGTGGGATATTGGCCTTACGTATGGCCGATTCCCATTGATCCCCTGAGTTCACCAGGAGTGATTCCTCAGCACAGAGGCAGAAGTAAGCCCTGAGCTGTGTCAGGCATGGCCCCAAACAAAAACAAAAAAATTTTTTTTTCCTTTCTTTGGGTCACACCCAGTGATGCTCAGGGGGTTACTCCTGGCACCGCATGGGGGATCATATGGGATGCCAGGGATAGAACCTGGGTTCGGCTGCATGCGAAAAGCCCTACCCGCTGGACTATCACTCTGGCCCCAAAAACAAAAATTTGAATACACCAAACAGGCTAAATGCAGGGAGAACGGTGGAGTCAAAGAGATGTGCCAGGAGCCGGAGGTTCTTTGTCCTTTTAGCTATTTCTTCGATGCCTTTGAAGACATTCCATGCCACTCTCTTCCTCCTGTGCAGCTCAGGTTTTAGGTCATTCATCATGTTGACTTCTCGACCTAGGTACACATAACTGCTGCATTCAGAGATGTCTGTTCCATTGAGAGTGAATGGGGTCTCTGGAACTAGTTCATTTTTCATGAACATAGTTTTGTTGAGATTCAGCTGTAGACCTATCCTTCCACATTCTCGGTCAAAGTCAGCCAGCATTTGTGCCGCTTGGCTAATGTTTGGTGTTATTAGGATGATGTCATCAGCGAAGCGGAGGTGGTGTAGTTGCCGACCATCTATCTTCACTCCCATTCCTTCCCATTCTAATTGTTGCATGATGTTCTCGAGGGTGCCGCTGAAGAGTTTTGGTGAAATGATACCACCCTGTCAAACCCCTCTTTTGACATCAATGATCACTTCTTTGTAGAATGGTGAGATCCTGGTGGTGAATCCGTAATACAGCTCACAAAGGATCTTGATGTATTGGGTTTGAACACCCTGTTTAGCTAGGGCTTCGATGACTGCTTCAGTCTCCACAGAATCAAAGGCTTTCTGTAAATCAATAAACGTGAGACAGAGCGGCATCTTGTACTCCCTACAAACCTCAATGAGCTTGGTTACCGTGTGGATTTGGTAGATTGTGCTGAATCCTTTTCGGAAGCCTGCTTGCTCGCATGGTTGTCCTTCATCTAGTGTTCTGCCAATCCTGTTCAGGATGACTCGTGTAAACAGCTTGTAGATGATGGACAACAGGCAGATGGGGCGATAGTTACCGATGTCGTGAATGTCTCCCTTCTTGAACAGTAGAACTGTCCTGCTGGTTTTCCATTGGGAGGGCACCTTGCATTCAGACAGGTAGCATGTGAAGAGCCGAGCTAGTGTATTGATGAGTACCGACAGCAGATTCTTCAGGTGTTCGGGTCTGACTTTGTCTGGGCCTGGTGCTGTTCCCTTCTTTACCGACAAAATGGCATGTCGGATTGCAGAAGGGAGAACGTTGGGAATGACATATCCATCCTGTGGAATTTGGTATGTGGACAGGTGGATGTGTCTATCAAAGAGATCTGAGTAGAAGTCATGGATAATCTTCTCCATTGCCTCACTGGAAAATGTGATAGATCCATCAGGGCGTCGGAAGGCAGTCATCTTGGTCTTACAGTTGGCGAAGGACAGGCGGGCGGTGCGAATACTTTTCCCGGCTTCTGCTTCATCTTCAAGTATTTCTGCTCCTCTGTCTTTGAGGTCTTCTTTTATCGCTTCTCTGCACCGCTCCACCATTCTCCCTGCATTAACATACGCCTCAGAGACCTGGGTCCTACAAAAGCAGGATAAGAATGCTATTCGGGCCTCCCAGAGAGGAATCGAAAGAGCTATGCTTGGAATATCATGCCTCACTCAAGTGAGAGAAGGAATCCGGAGTTCCGACCTTCGTCACTATTCCAGAATCAGGGGACGCTGTCTCGTTTGCCAAGGCATCGAAAATCATATGGGCTGGACATGTAATGCAATTTGGAGATGACCGCTGTACTAGAGCTGTTACTGACTGGATCCCACGGGATGTCAAAAGATCACGTGGCCACCCACCTACAAGGTGGTCAGACTTCCTTGACAAGACCCTGAAGGAATGGTTTGAGGCTCTTCATATTCCTGAATCAACCAGATACCATTGGGCTACATTGGCACGTGATAGGGTCCAATGGAAATGTTACTGGCACCCGCCGAGCAAATCGATGAGTAATGGGATCCAAGTGATCAAGTGATCAAGTGACCAAACAGGCTATTCTAAGTAATGTGAAAAGAATGTTTGTTTCTTTCTGCCTTAGCAGTTGCTTATTTTTCCTGCTCCCTCAGGCCCGTGGTGAGCAAGGCAGGCCTGGTCCCTGCATCTGGCAGCAAACATTGAGGTTCTGACGCCTCTGAGGGTGCACAGGGCTGAAGCACCTGAGCTCTCATCTCACGTGGCAGAAAAGTTGCGTGCCCGGTTCAGTGCAGCCCTCCCCACGGAGGAGGTGCGTGAGAGCCACACGGGCTTGGGATGGTGGGTGGGGAGTCAGGAATTTTCCACAAACTGGAGACACCGAGTGCTTCTGACCCTCTGAGAAGTTTGAGAAGCTCAAGGCCAGGCTTGTTTCATAGAGAGACCGAAAAGTGCAGGAACCTGAAATGGGGCGAGGAGCAGCTGGGGAAAGAGTGAAAGACTCAATTCTGCAACAGAGCCCAGGGTCCAGATTCCAGAATGGACTTGAAAGCTGTTCCGGGTCTTGCCAGCAGATGGGGCACTAATGCCAGGAACATCTTCACAGCAGGCGGAGGGAGGCCTGGGGTTGTGGGGGCCGTCCTGCAAGTCCATGGAAAGCCCCCTTTGTCCCGAAGGAAAGGGGCTTCTTTTCCTTTCACCGCCACATTTCACAAAGCTCCCTTCAGCTCTAAGATTCAAGTGAGGTGGGGAGACATCCCAGCTTGGAAACTGAAGTTCTGAACAGAGGTGAAATGCGCAGAGGCCATAGACCTGGTCCGGCTCTCCTGGCTTAGACGCATTGCTCCTGGGATGGGGGATGTTTCCCAAGGGCAGCCGCATGCTCTCGCCTTCGTGGCTCACCTCCTTCCCCCTAGTGTCTTTCTGTGATGCATTAACCTAAGGAAGCCGTTCCTCCAAGCCCACTTGATAACGCCTGAGATGTAGACCGCCAGTCATACTGCCCAAGTTTGACTTTGTTAATTTGGTTTAAGGAGGATTAAGCAGGAGTCAGCCTCTCACTACAATGAAGGAAGAACAGGCAATTGAAGCGCAGGCAGTAGCAGGAGTGCTTGAGCGATGTGAAGGGGAGATGGACAGAGCCGGTCAGCAACGTCCTCTGCGTCTCTGCTTGAGCCGTGTGGAGGGACAATGGACAGAGCCGGTCAGCAATGCCCTCTGCGTCTCTGCTTGAGCCGTGTGGAGGGACAATGGACAGAGCCGGTCAGCAATGCCCTCTGCATCTCTGCTTGAGCTGTGTGGAGGGGCGATGGACAGAGCCGGTCAGCAACGTCCTCTGCGTCTCTCTGCTTCTCGGCACCAAGTCAGAATCCACCCGTGCTTATCGTTCAGGCTACTCTGTGGCGATCTGCGAGTGTCAGGACGGAGAGCATAGTGGTAGCACGGTGCTCCTCGACTCCCAGTGGGAAATCGTGCCTCCGTGGTTGTGATGCGCTGACTCAGCACAGTGAACTTCGCTGCAGTTACTGAGGCAGGTAGATACTGGCACATGGGTTTCTTTTCTTTTTCTTAAATTTTTATTTCTATTTATTACTTATTCATTCATTCATTCATTTCTTTATCTATCTATTTATTTATTTATTTATTTATTTGCCTTTTGGGGTCACACCCAGTGATGCTCAGGAATTATTCCTGGCAGTGCTTGGGGACCATATGGGATGCCGGGGATCGAACCCGGGTCAGCGTGTGCAAGGCAAACGTCCTACCCGCAGGACTATTGCTCCAGCCCCTTTTATTTAATTTTTAAAATATTAAAACCCCCTGATTGACAAATTTCCTCGTAGTGCAGTTGTCACCAGCTCCACCACCAATGTGCCCCCTCCACCACCAAAGGCCACAGCCCCCCCACCCACTCCCCATCCCCACACCGCCCCCAGTTGGTCGCAACTACATTGGTTATACAATGTATATATGGGAAGGTCCTGGGAAGCACCTGGCCCTAAATCTGGTTGTTATCTCAGCCTGCGCCGTGTGTAGGGAGCCAGCGCAGTTGTGTATCTGGCCTTCTCTTCTCCGGCATTACTGATGATGGAGGCTCGGGGCTCCGTAACTGAGCTTCTTGATAATACAATTCCCATTTGAAAGCAACAGGTAAAATAGATTCTGAGTCTGGCAGGAGTGATCCTCAAGCAAAAAGCCAGGAGTCAGCCCTGAGCATTGCCAAGGTGTGGCCTTACATCCTGTGATCCCGTGGACCTGGGCTCAACCTCTGGCACTGCATACGGTTCCCCAGGCACCTCCAGGAGTGATCCCATACATGCTGTTGAACCAGGTTAGATCCCCCAGCATCCCATATGGTGCCCCTGAGCACTGCCATGAGTGATTCCTTTCAGAGTGTTTCCAGGAATACTATTCTCCTCAACTCTCCATTTCACTAACCGTGAAGGTCCCCAAAGCCCTCCTTTTAGGTTTGTGTGGAGGCTTCATCAAACAGACTTAACTGACCCACATGGGCTTCTTGTTCCAGCTCACGTGCAGTTATTCTGTGTGATACTGTACGGATATTGGGTAGGTCATACGGTACTTGTCATGTTGATATGTTATTGCCTCCATTAGACTGTACATAGTTTTTGGACAGGCAGGTTGCGAACCATTTGCTCTGACTCATCTCTCCTGCCCTTCCCTCCTTTTCCTCACGGTCTCTCTTTCTCTGTTTCCCCCTTTTAGAACTGTCCTGTGACTATGTGTGTGTCCGTTTTATGTCCGTGTGAATTACAATGTGCGTGTGAGTGCACATAGGTGTGCAAGTGTGTCTGCAGATCTAGAATCTCTGGGCTCTCTAGCTAATAGCGGCTCTCATTTTTATCTTCTATCTTACCCATTGTTGTACCGTTTGAGTTTTGTGAAACACGTCCCTTTTAAGTGAATATAAACAAAAGCTAAAAAGAGGCAGGGGCAGCAACTATCGTCCCCATCTGCCTGTTATCCATCATCTACAAGCTGTTTACACGAGTCATCCTAAACAGGATTGGCAGAACACTAGATGAAGGACAACCATCGAGCAAACTGGCTTCCGGAAAGGATTCAGCACAATCGACCATATCCACACGGTAACCAAGCTCATTGAGGTTTGTAGGGAGTACAAGACGCCGCTCTGTCTCACGTTCATTGATTTACAGAAAGCCTTTGATTCTGTGGAGACTGAAGCAGTCATCGAAGCCCTAGCCAAACAGGGTGTTCAAACCAATACATCAAGATCCTTTGTGAGCTGTATTACGGATTCACCACCAGGATCTCACCATTCTACAAAGAAGTGATCATTGATGTCAAAAGAGGGGTTTGACAGGGTGGTATCATTTCACCAAAACTCTTCAGCGGCACCCTTGAGAACATCATGCGACAATTAGAATGGGAAGGAATGGGAGTGAAGATAGATGGTCGGCAACTACACCACCTCCGCTTCGCTGATGACATCGTTCTAATAACACCAAACATTAGCCAAGCGGCACAAATGCTGGCTGACTTCGACCAAGAATGTGGAAAGATAGGTCTACAGCTGAATCTAAAGAAAGCTATGTTTATGAAAAATGAACTAGTTCCTGAGGCCTCATTCACTCTCAATGGAACAGACATCTATCTCTGAATGCAGCAGTTATGTGTACCTAGGTCAAGAAGTCAACATGATGAACGACCTAAAACCTGAGCTGTGAAGGAGGAAGAGAGCGGCATGGAATGCCTTCAAAGGCATCGAAGAAATAGTTAAAAGGACAAAGAACCTCCGGCTCCGGGCACATCTCTTCGACTCCACCATTCTCCCTGCATTAACATACGCCTCAGAGACCTGGGCCCTATGAAAGCAGGATGAGAATGCTATTCGGGTCTCCCGGAGAGGAATCGAAAGAGCTATGCTTGGAATATCACGCCTCACTCAAGTGAGAGAAGGAATCCAGAGTTCTGACCTCTGTCGCTATTCCAGAATCAGGGACGCTGTCTCGTTTGCCAAGGCATCGAAAATCAGATGGGCTGGACATGTAATGCGATTTGGAGACAACCGCTGGACTAGAGCCATTACCTACTGGATCCCACAGGATGTCAAAAGATCACGTGGCCGCCCACCTACAAGATGGTCAGACTTCCTTGTCAAGACCCTGAAGGAACGGTTTGAGGCTCTCATATTCCTGAATCAACCAGATGCCATTGGGCTACATTGGCACGTGATAGGGTCCAATGGAAATGTTACTGGCGCCCGCTCGAGCAAATCGATGAATAACGGGATTCAAGTGATCAAGTGATAAACAAAAGCTACATCCACTAAACACTGCAACAATATACGTGACTGGTGCTGGCCCTCGCAGACCAAAGGTCTCAGTGGTCCTTTACTTGTCTTTATTGTTGAGAGCAGCCACTGATCCCAGCAAATCAGCCCCAGCGACCCTCTGAAAGGAGGCACTCAGCAAGGCAGGACCCGGCTCACCAGAGCTTCTAGAACTTTCCCATCATCACAGTTATGATTCCCTATCAATAGCGATGAATATTTCATCAAAGCGCACACAGCTGTGGGAGCCGGCACTTGCACTGGGACTCTCCCCACGCAGCGATTTTATTATGGCCTTCCCCATTGCTGTCCTAGGGTCGTCAGGTGAGGGCTTCCAGCGGGCTCCTTGCGAATTACCTGCTGTGACCTTGTGTCTGTGTGTGTGTGTGTGTGTCTCTCTGAGGTGACTGTGTCTGATGTGACTGTGTCTATATCTGATGTGACTGTGTCTGTGTATCTGATGTGACTGTGTCTGTGTTTATCTGATGTGACCATGTCTGTGAGTATCTGACGTGACCGTATGTGTGTATCTGATGTGACTGTGTCTGTGAGTACCTGAAGTGACTGTTTCTGTGTGTATTCGATGTGACTGTGTCCATGTGTACTACTTATGTGACTGTGTCTGTGAGTATCTGATGTGTCTGTGTCTGTGAGTATCTGGCGTGACTGTGTCTGTGCGTATGAGATGTGACCGTGTCTGTGTGTATCTGATGTGTCTGTGTCTGTGTGTATCTGATGTGTCTGTGTCTGTAGTATCTGATGTGTCTGTGTCTGTGAGTATCTGTCGTGACTGTTTCTGTGTGTATTCGATGTGACCATGTCTGTATCTGACGCGGACCGTGTCTGTGCCTATGTGATGTGACTGTGTCTGTGTCTGTGAGTATCTGATGTGTCTGTGTCTGTGAGTATCTGATATGACTGTGTCTGTGCATATGTGATGTGACTGTGTATGCGTATGTGATATGACTGTGTCTGTGTGTATCTGATGTGACTATGTCTATGAGTATCTGGCGTGACTGTTTCTGTGTGTATTCGATGTGACCATGTCTGTATCTGACGTGACCATGTCCTGCGTATGTGATGTGACTGTGTCTGTGAGTATCTGACGTGTCTGTGTCTGTGAGTATCTGACGTGACCGTGTCTGTGCGTATCTGACGCGGACCGTGTCTGTGCGTATGTGACGCGGACCGTGTCTGTGAGCATCTGATGTGTCTGTGTCTGTGAGTATCTGATGTGTCTGTGTCTGTGAGTATCTGATGTGTCTGTGAGTATCTGGCGTGACCGTGTCTGTGCGTATCTGATGTGTCTGTGTCTGTGCGTATCTGATGTGTCTGTGTCTGTGTGTATCTGATGTGTCTGTGTCTGTGAGTATCTGATGTGTCTGTGTCTGTGAGTATCTGGCGTGTCTGTGTCTGTGAGTATCTGACGTGACCGTGTCTGTGAGTATCTGACGTGACCGTGTCGGTGAGTATCTGGCGTGACCGTGTCTGTGCATATGTGACGTGACCGTGTCTGTAGCGTATCTGATGTGTCTGTGTCTGTGAGTATCTGACGTGACCGTGTCTGTGAGTATCTGGCGTGACCGTGTCGGTGAGTATCTGGCGTGACCGTGTTCTATGCGTATGTGGCGTGACCGTGTCTAGCGTATCTGATGTGTCTGTGTCTGTGAGTATCTGATGTGTCTGTGTCTGTGAGTATCTGTTGTGTCTGTGTCTGTGAGTATCTGACGTGTCTGTGTCTATGAGTATCTGACGTGGCCGTGTCTGTGAGTATCTGACGTGACCATGTCTGTGCATAGGCGTGACCGAAGTCTGTGCGTATCTGATGTCTCTGTGTCTGTGAGCATCTGATGTGTCTGTGTCTGTGAGTATCTGGCGTGACCGTGTCTGTGCGTATGTGACGCGTGACCGTGTCTGTGCGTTTGTGATGTGACTGTGTCTGTGTGTATCTGATGTGTCTGTGTCTGTGAGTATCTGATGTGTCTGTTTGTGAGTATCTGATGTGTCTGTGTCTGTGTGTATCTGATGTGTCTGTGTCTGTGAGTATCTGATGTGTCTGTGTCTGTGAGTATCTGTCGTGACTGTTTCTGTGTGTATTCGATGTGACCGTGGCTGTATTTGGCGTGACCGTATGTATGCGTATGTGATGTGACTGTGTCTGTGTGTATCTGATGTGACTGTGTCTATGAGTATCTGACATGACTGTTTCTGTGTGTATTTGATGTGACCATGTCTGTATCTGAGGTGACCGTGTCTGTGCGTATGTGATGTGACTATGTCTGTGTGTATCTGATGTGACTGTGTCTGTGTGTATCTGATGTGTCTGTGTCTATGAGTATCTGATGTGTCTGTATCTGCAAGTATTGATGTGTCTGTGTCTGTGCGTATCTGACGTGACCGTGTCTGTGCGTATGTGATGTGACTGTGTCTGTGTGTATCTGATGTGTCTGAGTCTGTGAGTATCTGATGTGTCTGTGTCTGTGAGTATCTGGCGTGACCGTGTCTGTGCGTATGTGACGTGGACGGTGTTCTGCGTATGTGATGTGACTGTGTCTGTGTGTATCTGATGTGTCTGAGTCTGTGAGTATCTGATGTGTCTGTGTCT